>NQII01000046.1:511791-634281 GCA_002778355.1 Clitarchus hookeri
TAGAGTAATTTTATCTACCACCTACATAGATGAGTAACATCCAGTGATATTTGGTAGAGTTTTGTGGGATTTACTACATTCAATGATTTTCAGTTAATCAGTTTAGTCGGTTGTACTGTGTAGAACTGCATTTTAGGAAAGAAATTTGGAGTGTTCGTACACCCTTGGTGCATAACTAAGGTAAATACATTAAGACCTGAAATAACCTAACTTAACCTTCAAGTTAGGTGGGCTGTACAGTGTTGTAGTGCAATTTCTAGTGTAAATTACATAAAGTTTTGTGGGTTGTTAGTGTAGTATTACATATTAGCATTGAAATTGGATAGTCTAATTATTAAGCATTACTACTGATTTGAAGGAAAAGTCCAAGAGGAAAGAATGTTGTGCATTGGGCTTACCTTTAGGATTATAATACGTTGCGTGAATGCAGTAGTTACAGAATATAGATTCCCTGGTGTTGAGACGTATTGTTTACATGTAGTTCTACGATAAAAATTGGTAATTATCCAGTGTAGCGGCTTTTCTGAAGGAAACATCCTAGACCAACAAAAGTAGCATTAATGGGTTCTGCACAGCTTACCTTGTTCATATTCAGGAGGGCGTAAAGTTAAAATAAGAACGTACTAAATAAAATAGTTAAAAGTATGAGCAGCCCGCCACTTTGTTTACGTTGGACGCCATTATTTTCGGCATCTTATTGGCTGTGTGTCGTTGACGTCAACGTCGCGGTCTGAAGACGTCATTCCGGTCTTTAGACATTATCGTCATGGAATTTCAGTTGCCGTTCAGATGCGAGATAGTGCGGTTGTGTTGTTGCAAGCGCAAGTTGTGACGTCCGAATCAGACAGATTTAAAAACTGAGAGTGCAAGAATGAGTGCTTCTGTGCGTAATATTCGTCTATGTGGCGGGTGTTACTTGTTTCGTCGAGTGAGGTAAGGTGTACAACAGTTGAATTGGCCGAGGACAGAGGAATTGTACCTGCCGCCTACCTAGGTGAGTTAATTCATTTTTCCGGTGTGATTTACGGTTTCTTTAAATCCCCAACATCCTAGATTATACTAAATTCGTAGGTTAGTTTAAAACCCAACAATCCTAGGCTAGTTCAAAAATGTAAAATAGTGATTCACCCATTGTGGGGTTAGGTTCAGTTAGGTTAGGTGGGCACATATTACAAAATTAGTCCCTAGCCCGTAGTATATTTGTGTTCTGCATAATTAGTACAGTGGAAATATACCACTTTTAGAATTTTTTGTTTTTTTTTACAGAAAAGTCGCTACTCTGGATAATTACAAATTTTTAAAAAAATATATATAATAAAGGTTAATATTTTCATTTATTGTCCAATCCGATTTCATTTCCAAACTACGTACAGCTATGCATACGAACCTCATTGTGATGTTAAGTTTATTTTCCTAACACACACTTCCATGTTAGTATGTCGTCGCCTTCGGTTATCTACTTACTAGTTTTCATGCAGTAAATAATACATGAATACACTGACATGAGTTGTACCAATGTCTGTGTTCACGAAAATAAATGTACATGTATAATTGCTACTGCAGTTTGACTTTTAGCGTACAGTACTAGACGTGAATCATAGTTTGTACAGAAAGAACACGAAGGTAATCATGCACGTGAGTCACGTAAGCATATACGTACACTTGACTTTTACAGTACTAAATGTAAATTTTCATGTAGGCCCTAGATTAATAAAGTTGAGATTTCACCATCATTAATGCAACTGCAATGACAATGGTTATGAATGATTGTAGCAAGTACCATCTTTTACTATTATTGATATGGTTATTTCAATTGTAGAATGGCCTGGAGTTCACCACTTGCTACGACTATGCACTGACAATGGTTATGGATTTAGTTGGGCGTAATTGTAGCAAACACCAAAACCCTTGGCCTATTGTTATTGTCAGTTGCAGTATGCGTCAGTGTTGAAGAAACTCATTGGAATGACTATTTATTACATAGCCCGTTCACCCCTGTTTCCTGCTGAGTTCACTATGTTTAGATCCAACACGTCTAAAACTTTTAAAATTCGAGCAAAATATTCAACTATGAACATTTGATGTATTTTACACGAGAAGTCGCCAAATGTACGAGAAACTATTTGCTGCAATCTCCTGCAAGGTAACAAAGGTGATTTATCTCTCACCTCGGCTATGCAGTGTTGTTTGTCCTAGGGGACCAATTCAACACAGGAACAAACAAGGCCAACTTAATACGCTGATCTAATGCTGCTCTGTGGCTGCAACAGCTCAAGGAAACTATATAGCCACAGTTATGTCAATTGCCACCGCCGTTTCTCGTCATTGCCTAAGTTCAACTTTTTTTTTTGGTGGTAATGTGGCCAATAGCGAAAGCCACGGCCAAAAACAAAAACAGTAGGCAGACAAATAGAGGATAATGAAGGAGAAATACTAGACGGAATCACAAATGCTTATCTTCTCGGTGGAGGCTCACCAACCTTAGAGGGAAAGGAAAGAGTGGGCCGATCACCCAGGACATCAAATTCTTCATATCTAATAACAAGATTGTGCGCAAGTAAAACCTGAGCGAGAACGACACAAACTACCCGAGGGTCATGAAAAAGTACCGAAGGGCAAGATACAGGAAAAATCACACGAAGCCCACGAAGAGCAGCATAATACGAACTTTTATCGCCTTCAGTGGAACACTGAAACAAAAGATGAGTCAAATCTACACGGAAAGGATTAGAGACTATATTAAGTTTATACAAATAAGACTGGGATGCATTATGACCTGCAAGGAGACTAAAAGAAGTAACTGCTAAACCATGGGAACTACAATGTTGATATGTTGGTCGAGAATATGCAGGAAATAATTGTGCATACAAAGTATTAGAAACCGAAGTATAAGTTTCCCATGTATGTTTCCAGTACCGAAAAATTAATAAGGGATATAAAACCGAAAAAGAAAGGAGGGGCTTAGAGACAACCTGTAAATCACTCAATTTCGCAAGTTTATCCACCATCTCATTACCCTGAATCCTGACATATCCTGGTACCCATACAAAGAGGACAGAAGTTCAACAAGTACGGATGAGAGAAAAAGCAGAGACAAGGTAGGGCAGTGTTGCCAATGCTGATTTTAATATTTACCTTCATGTGCAAGCTGAAATACCCGCTTTTACCCACAATTCTGCAAAAAACATTTGGTCGACAAAGAATTAAAAATGCTTTAGAAATACTAGTTAAATATCGGTTAGGGGTCAATTTTGTGTACGTAGGATACGCGTGCATAAGAAAGTGTACATGTAAAATGAAGAAAAGAGTGATTTATAGTGACATTCGTCTTTGTGAGACCAACATAACACTTAATATCAACACATACATCAGTTAATACACTTTAACCATTGATAACACAAAGTAAGTCAACTGGGAAGAAAATATGTATGATCTCTGCATACGGCCCTATTAAATTGGGCCGTATGCAGAGATCTGTATGTATGTATGTATGTATTAATGAGTGTAAGGATGTATTATGTGTGTATGCATGTATTTATGCATTTTTTGTGCTGTAATCAAATACAGCATTTAAATGGGTCAAGTAATGATCAATTTATATTTTTCACTGATTTCGAAACTTTTTATGTCTCTGAGAAGAATGTCATCATTTTACCCGAAACTGGCATATACCCCCTTTTTTTATCCACGATAATGTAAAGTACCCGAAATTTGAGTAACTATCCGCACATTGGCAACACCGAGGAATAGGCTGCAGTAAAATTAAGGAATACGATAATTCATTTTTGCTTCACCTGACATGAAAAAAAAAAAAGGTGGAAAGAGAGAGAAACACGTATTTTCACAAACGATGAACATTAATTTAGCATGCAAGACTTATTCATTTTTTTTTTTTTCGTATTAACATTATCTACAACTTAATTATTTATAGCTGACATTAAAAACAAACAGTGTATGATAAAAACAAATAAAACCAGTCTCGTTTTATTGTATACTATCTGTATTTTCTCGATGTAGATAATTCTCCGGTCTATGTATAACTAACAATTGAACCAACTGGCTCACAGTTTACCCGCGTTTTTAAAAAAAAACTTTGGAAATGCGACACTGGTAATTTGTTTGAAAAATATCAATTCGCTAATAGGGATTTTCCTTTTTTTTTTTTTTTTTTTTTTTTTTTATGCCTACCACGTACGAANAAAAAACTAGGTCTGACATGTGCATAAAGGAAGTTAAGAATCGTAAAACACAAGCCAATTTGCGATAAAAGTACATGTTTTGTGCTTGAAAATCATTTCAGCAGTACAAAACGTGTGTTCTTACCGTAATTGCACTGGCCTAATCCGTAACACAATAATATTTATTTTAAAGGCGGTATCTATATGGCCATTGGAAAAATTTGCCTTAATGTTTCATAAAAACTTGGTGGTTTACACCATATGACAGGTATGTGTTTTTGTATTTCGTTATTAAAATACGAAAACGTCCTTTGTGTGATATAAATACTAATAATTTTATTATTGAAAATTGCTTTAAACTTTTGAAGTTATATGCTTCGTTTTAGCCCGTAACAATGGTCTATGTTTATATAATTTCTTTAATAAAACTTGTGTCATGCTTATTTAATCTGTAGAGCCTTAATCTTATCCTTAGTTTTCAGGGCTAATTAAAAAAAATGGGATTCCAAAATTACATTACTAATTGATATGCTTACAGAAATAGAATGTTCGTCAAATGTGCTCACAAAAAGCTTCACGTTTTTGAGAATTTGAGGTATTTGTTCACAAGAAAGTATTTAAATTAAGCATAACATTATAAGTATAAAAGGAAAGTGGTTTTTCGTGACCATAAAATTCTTTAATAAATATATACCGACAAGTTTATATTCATTGCCTATTGCTGTACTTAAATTGTGTTTTGAAACACTAACTACATATCATACATCGATGAAGGCGCCGACAACTGAAGTAAAATCATGTTAAAAGTATCCGTAAATTTTGCAAGAAACATACGTTTCCAAAAACAATTTCATTCTTTTTTCAAAGCGTCTTTGTAATTCACGGCAACAGGCCGAAAATACATTCGCACGCATGCTGACATTAGATGGTGATACCAAACCATGCACAACTATGTCACACACAAATAACAAGCCATTTTGATTGTTTAAAAAGAATTCAAAAATTTTACATTTTGAAAGCATGATAATTTGAAAAATATTATATTGGAATAGGGACTTTTCAGAAAACCTGAAAAATAATACCTGTAAATGTTATTTATGGTTATTACTAACCTCACTTGGTAGGAATTTTTTTGGGGTTGAAAGTAATAGGGATTGTCCTACTTTTTTTTCTGCCTACCATGTGATAGTATGATAAATTTTTAGAATCATGCTGTGGTCCTTTCTTTATTTATGTTTGCATAACTCTGGAATAATGCATTAAAAAATATACTACGATTTTTTGGTGGGAAATTGGATGCTGCCATGTTGATTTGCTTGTGATGTCAGTGTACTCGCGGGACTTTGTTGTTTACATGCAAATGCCTTAGCAGGTAACATGTGCATTTGGAATTTTTTTACTTCGTTGTTTTGGAGGAATTTAATGTAATGTTTTGTCATCGAATACTAGCAAGTGTTGCATAGTTCCACTAAGCAAACATACAACGAAATATACTCTTGATAGGATCCCTGCTAATAGTTTTAGTGAAAAAAGGAAGCATGAAGGGTGCCTAAACGTAGTTAAGAACCGTAAAACACCAGGCAATTTGCGACAAAAGTACATGTTTTGTGCGTGAAAATCATTTTGGCATTAAGTAAATGTGTTTTATTGTCGTAATTTGACCGGCCTAATCCATAACACGGTAATGTTTATTTTAAAGGTAGTACCTGTACAGCAAACAAGAAACCAACAAAATTGCTTTTATGTTCTATGAAATTTTTATGGTTTACACTTTATGACAGGTATGATTTTGCACTTTCTTATTAAAATATGGAAAGTCCTTTGTCATATATAAATACTAATAATATTATCGTTGAAAATTACTTTATAATTTTGATGTTATATGCTCTTGTTTATGCCTGTGACATAGGCCTACATTTATATTTATTCTTTATTGAAACTCATCTCATGCTAATTTAATCTGTAGAGGTTTAATTTCATCCTTAGTTTTCAGGACTAATAAAAAAAATTGGGATTCCAAAATTACATGTGTACAGAAATAGAATGTTCGTCAAATCTACCCACAAAAGACTTCATGTTTTTTAGATTTGTTTCTCGGAAAATATTTACATTACGCATAACAACATAGGTCTAAAAGAAAATTGATTATATGTGAGAGTGAAATTTTTGAATAAATTATTTACCTACAAGTTTAAATGACTTACCCATTACTATCTGAAATTATGTTTTTAAATGCCGACTACATTCCTAACATTGACGAAGGCGGTGGCAATTGAAACAAAATCATGTCAAAAGTATTAGTAAATTTGAGAAGAAACATACATTATAAAAATCAATTCCATACCTTTTTCAAAGTGTCTTTGTAATTCACAGCATGCGGCCGAAAATATGTTCACACGCATATTGACATAAAGATGGCAAGACCAAAACCTGTATAACTACTTCACACGCACATTAGCCAATAACAAACTGTTTTAATTGTTTACAAAAGAGTTTAAAAAATTTACATTTTGAAAGCACGATACTTTGTAATGTAAAGTGCTCATGGGATTACTATTTTGCATGGTAGTATTATACACAGTAATAATTATAATGGCATCAACAAAAGTGTAATTGATTTTCCAGGAAAAATTCCTATTTGCAGTATATGCCATGAAATGTGAATGTGAGGAGGGCTATAAAGATTGGGGTGTTTTATGTAGTAAACAAGTAATATTTATGTCCAATATATTTATATCAGGTCGCTAAATTGTGTTAAATGCGAGAATACTTTTGGAAACCAAACCTTAATTCACATAATGTGATTCGCAATGTATATTTATGCCCATGGACTAAGGTTATACAGGTATAAACATGTGTTGCACATGTTGGTGTTATGATGCACAATATTATGCATCACAGCCAGTTCCCCTTTCCCTACTCATGAGCAGTGTAGTGTCCCACCTTGTCTGCCCAAGAGGGGCTGTTATTCGGAACCTGTCACTGCTGCCATTCACTAAGTACTGCAGACGTGAACATGGACGAGTACACAAATTCCGAAATGAAGGACATGGTCTTGGTATGTGGGTAAGTGAGAGGCAATGGCAGGGCAGCTGTTAGTGAGTACGAGCAAAAATATCCCGCACGACAACAGCCGAACTACCAGACATTCGCACACAGCGACTACAGGAAACAGGCATGTTTCAGCATTGGTGTGGACCTGGTAAACTGAGAATCATCCGAACTCTGCAGTATGTAGAGGCATTCTTAGAAAATGCAGTGGAAAATGCTTTGACGAGTACCCGCGCGATATCATGGAAAATGAATGCATCGAATGGCACAGTATGATATGTCCTCCATGAGCAGCTGCTGCAACCATACCATGTGCGTAGGGTACAAGGACTGGTGCCAGCAGATAATACCCTTTTGCTAGAATATTGCCGGTGGTTCATGCAGAAGTGTGAAATTAAACCTGATTTCCCTGTGATTGTAATGTTGACAGAGAAACCCACGTTCACACAAGAAGGCTTTTGCAGCAGTAGAAATGTCCACATGTGGGACGACTCCAACCCACATGCAACTGTAATGAGAGGCTATCAGGGCTGCTTTGCCATCAACATTTGGGCCGGGATAGTGTGGGAATGTTATTGGCTCATATGTGCTGCCAAACCATGTGTTAGGATTTCAATATTATGATTTCCTGCAGTTCCGATTGCCACAGTTAATGGAGGATGTTCCGTTTGCCATCAGAGAATGGACGTGGCTGCAACACGATATTGCACCACCCCATTTCACCAGAATTGTGCATAACCACCTCAACACAGAATATCCTGCTCGCTGTTTAGGACAGGGTGGGCCTTGTGCTTGGCCACCATGTTCCCTGGACCTTATGCCATTAGATTTCTGGCTGTGGAGATTTCGTAAGGTATGTGTGTACGAGACAACCGTTGCAACTGAAGAGAACTTGTTAACGAAGGCCACGGTTGCCTGCGATCAGGTACGAGACACACCAAGGGTTTTTCAACACATCCACCGCTCTATAATACACCATATTAAATACTGCCTTGATAATGGGAGAGCACATTTCGAACATTTGTTATTAAATTTGTTGTGATACTACAACCTGCGTAATCTCGAATAATTGCAGTGTCTGTTCTGTTGTGCTGTCATGTTGTGCCTTCAGTACCGATAATGCATTGTTACATCACATAAAGTACATGTGTTTACACACATTAGTACAGAGTCATGCTACTGGGCCCATTATGTCATTATCGCTCCTCACCAGGCCATGACATTGCTACCACTGAACACGTAATTTGCGATTTAACCGGAAATGATGGGCCCTAGAAAGTTGTAATTAGGGGGTCGTTTTTGCTAACTACGACATCCTACTTCATCCGATGGATCCACAATGAATTTCACCTCATGGTGTAAATGGTGAAACCAATCAAAGTGAGCTAACCCCTATTATTTACATTATGGGGGTGTGCACAATGTACTATACCTTCCTTTTATCCAAGATCTTAGTTTAATTATTACGTATACCTATTTGTGTTCCTCTAACACAAATACTTTGCATAATATTCCACATAACATGCTTATCGCCTCTACCTTCAAAGTCTTCTACAGCCCTTATTTTTTGAGATGGACCATGGGTGTCCTATATCATTCCCCCTCTTTTCAGTTCACGAATCACGTGCCCGTGTTTGTACATGTTTCATAAACATGTTGTATAGACAGGTTAGGGCGGAATTCAACCGAAAAAATTTGCCCTTATGCAAAATCACATGGGAAATATACAGGCCACTTTATACCTACACTGAATTTTAGGGGAGATATAAGCCTTTGAAATTTAAGGTTTTGCAATGTATCTATGCAAAATATCGCGAACGAAGTGAAATAAAATGATGATTCTCCGAACATTGTTTTATGTTATTGGGATCATAGGCCTGAGAACAAAGTCACATTAATAACTTCCCCTGAAACGAAAATAACATGACTGGCCACCCTCTTATTGCATGCAAATTTTATATTGTCAGGAGTTATGAATATTTTATGCTTATTTATTGAGCAGCATGAACTAACTACCAAAAATGGCCCACTTGTTGCAAATACCCAGGACCCGCCATTTTCGTGTACAACTCAAATAAATATTCTACTGCAGCAATAGAGTTCCTAGTATGTAGGCTATACTATGTGCATGTGCGTTTGCCCACTGTACTGACGATGGTGTAGGACAATTGTAACACAAACTGTAAACAATGTGTTTCACACATTAGTAAACTTACAAAACATAAGTCACATTTTCCTTTATGACGACAGTCAGTGTGTGATTTTCCTCACGACATAACGTTATTGGTACTGCCTAAATGCCTGGGACTGTATCGCTTCTGTTGTTGTGTACTGTATAAGCTATTGAACATTAACAAATTTAAAAAATGTGGTGCAGCAGCGCAGAGCAATGTCATTTGTACAAATCATGTTATGATGGTAGCCGGTAACAGATTTAAACTTAGCACACAGCTATGGGATTACATAAGTTTTAAATCGCAAAAGCGTTACACATACATGTTTAGAGGAAAGTGTTGATGGTACGGCCTCCTTATTAAACACACGGTCACATCACTGCACTAACGATTTTTGGACATGGTGAAATACACTCTCCATATCCTGAATGGAACCAGCAGCTGCAACAATGTGAACGATGAGGTCCTCTTCAGAATCCACTGCGGTCTCATACACCAGGCTGCGCATGCACCCTCGAAAGAAATAGTCCAATCGATTCAGATCGGGGGATTGTAGAAGCCATGGAACACCACAATCACTGCCTATCCATCATGCAGGGAATACCTAATCCAGGTGGTTGCGAACAATTCGCGAACTTTTGGCTGGGATATTGAAGGTTTGTAGAAATAACAACACGTTAAGCACATTAGAAAGAAACTGTAATCACAAAAGACAAAAAGCACACTAGATCTCGTTATTATAACAAAACACAGGCAAGGGAACAACAACAAAACAAAGAAGTATAAGCATAGACAAATGTACTTAAGACTATAAAACTGAGTGACNGCAGTTTGTCTCAACACTTTCCCTCAAACACAACACTCCAAGTGACCCACGGACCCTCACAAAAGATGGTCGAGGTAGACTCTTCGTGAAGACGTTCACCAATTGCTCTCCAGAAGGGACATGCTCAAGAATGAACTCCCCATTCGCAAGTTTTTCTCTGACAAAGTGGAACCGCACGTCAATATGTTTCGTCCGTCTATGGAATTCAGGGTTCCTCATCAAATGTATAGCGCTTTGGTTATCCACAAATAAGGTTGGTGGCCGTCCGATGTCTGAAATCTCCCTAAACAGGCGCGCAATCCAAACAATCTCCTTAACTGCCTCACTCACAGCAATATACTCGGCCTCTGTTGTACTAAGAGCTGTAGTTCCTTGTTTTCGACTCAGCCAGGATATAGCAGTTCCAGCAAAAGTAATCACTACTCCAGATCTTGATCGATGGGACTCACAATCACCAGCAAAATCCGAGTCAGAGTAACACTTCAATCCTTCCACCACATTGCTATTGTAAAGCAAACCATGGTTCTTGGTGCCCACAAGATATTTGAGTACTCGCTTCACTCCAATCCAATCAGACTCCTTCGGACAGCCAAGAACCTCAGACAAAATGCTTACAGCATATGTCAGGTCCGGGCGAGTTGTCATGGCCAGATACAGTAAGCTCCCAATAGCTTCACGATAGGGAGCTCTCCCTTCCAGGGGAGCATCAGGCTCAACAAGGGATCTTCTCTCACAGGGCGTAGAAACCGGATGAGACTCAGTCATATTGAAAATCGAAAGAATATTTTTGTGTATGATTCCTGATGAACAAATAAACTCCCATCCTTTCTTTTTTCAATCTGAAATCCCAAAAAGCTTTCAAGTCTGCCGGTAGTAATTTTAAATTCTTCTTTTAACACAGATAAAAATTTATTAATGTCAGGTTCGTCACCCACCAAGAGTCCATCATCCACATATATGGCCACCATAAGTTTTCGACCATTTTTGCATTTCTTGATAAAAAGACAGGAATCGGCTTGGCTTTGATGCAATTGCTGAGCAGACAAAAAATTCTCAAAACGTTTATTCCAGCAGCGAGGTGACTGTTTAAGTCCATATAGACTTCTATTCAGTTTGCAAACTCGACCGCTTCCATCTTCAAAACCAATAGGCTGATGCGTATAAACATCTTCCTGCAATGTTCCATAAAGGAATGCTGTTTCGACGTCAAACTGTGCAAGTTCGCACCTTTCAGCAGCGGCTACACTTAGCAGTGCTCTCACGGTGTCATAACGTGCCACAGGGCTAAAAGTTCGGCTGAAGTCAACCCCAGCTTCCTGGGTATATCCTCGAGCCACGAGGCGAGCATTGTATCGGTCAACTTCACCATTGGGTTTTCTTTTGATCTTCAGCACCCAACGATTAGACACAACCTTTTTATCCTTTGGTAACTCTACCAAACTCCACGTGTTATTTTCGGCCAATGAACCCAGCTCCCTTTCCGTGGCTTGTCTCCATAAATGCTTTTCTTTAGACTTAAGAGCATCAGAAAAATTAATTTCTTTATCGGCTATCAAAACATAATTATCTGTCAAAAATGGTGGGGCCTGTTTCACCCGAGAGCTCCTTCGAGGACTGTCTGTAGCCTCTCCTCTAATTTCCACCTGGACAAGATCATTATCTTCAAGTGGAGACAGTGAAATAACAGGTCTTGCTGTTCCAACGTCAGATGATGGTTCATCACCTTGACTCCCTGAAACATCATCTAGCACATCACATTTCACAAATTTTACTAGTGGGGATTCCTTTCCAAAGATTACATCTCTTGACAAAATTATGGAGCCATCACTAAAATCCCACAAGCGATAACCATTATGATCACCTGTATATCCCACAAAAAGACACTGTGTGCTTTTCTTGTCTAACTTTTGTCGCTTTGTTTTTGCGCATAGCATTTGCTTCCAAAAATGTTAAAGTAATCCATCCTAGGGGGTTTACTTTCTGTCCACAGTTCTATAGGCGACTGTGTGCCCTGACCAGTGGGTCCTGTTCTGTTCAACACAAAAACCGCTGTATTAACTGCTTCAGCCCACAGCTTTAAGGGCAAATTCTTGGCGTGAATCATGGATCTAGCAGCCTCAACAAGGGTACGATTTTCACGCTCCGAGGCGCCATTCTGCTGAGGTGTGTACGGAATAGTTTGACGAATACCAATCCCATTGTCTTGTAATAGCTTCTTCATTTCGGCATTAATATATTCGCCTCCGCCATCACAGAATAATTCCTTTATCGTGTGTCCAGCTGCTTTGGCTTCATTAATAAATGTGGAAAAGCATCCACTTACTTCTGATTTACGTTTTAAGAAGAAAACTCTCCTAAATTTAGAATAATCATCTTTAAAACAAAGAAGGTATCGAGAGCCAGCTAATGATTCTTCTTGAAAGGGTCCGCATATGTCACTATGTATCCATTTCCCGCACTCAGAAGGTCGATCTGTCCGCTCGAGAAAGGGGGTCACGATGCTGTTTGCCATAGATACATCCCTCACACAATTCCTCATTCACTTTCACATCTATTCCCATCTATTTCAAAACACTTCTCACATGTCTCTTATTCTGATGGAAAAGTCTCTCATGTCAAAGTTGAAGTGTTTCCACAGACGATGCCAAAAGGACAGCTGCAGCCCTCTTAAGTACATGGATTTTCATGTCTAAAGCATAAAGCCCTTCAGATGTTCTTCGGCCAATCAAGAAGGTTTTCCGTTCTTTATTAAACTTACAGCCACTTTTATCAGCATGAAATTGGAATCCTTTATCTAAGGCACGACTGACAGAAAATAGGTGATGACTGACATCAGGGACATACCAAACGTCCTTTAAATGATTTAGCTCCCATCTGCCATTAATCTTCATATCAACAAGAATATCACCTTGTCCATAAGCCATGATGATATCTTGGTTTCCAACTTGAATATATTTAGGAAAATGAAAATTTTCAAATGTCTCAAAATTCTCCTTAGAACTGTTCATGTGTTTAGTGGCGCCTGTATCCACAACCCAAACATTTTTATTTAAAAATTGTTTCTTATTGCTACAGATAAATGCTTGTCCTTTAGATAAGCCAGAATCTTCATTTTCCTGAGATCGCTTTTGGGTAGGACAATTTCTAGCAATATGGTTGTCACCATTACATTTAAAGCACTTGAAACTCTTTCTTTTAGGTTCACTAAATTAAAGACAGCTACTTGCTTACTCTTATTTTGAACATGGCTTTTGGCAAGAAGAGCAGTTTCATCACTACAATCAGTTTTATTTGGTAACCTCATTTCAATTAGTCTAAGACGCTCAGTCAGACTATTCAAGGTTATGCTCTCAATGGGAACACTCTCCCATACACTTTTAAATTCAAAGTAAGGAGGGGGCAAGGTAGACATGATTCGACCCATCAAAATCAACTCTGGAAGTTCAGATTTCGCAAGATTTTTCAACTCAACATTTAATTCATTAAAATCTCGCTGAAGGCGTGCAACATGGGTCACAATACTTTCGCATACTCCTTCATTTGAAAAGAAACATTCCAATAGTCTGTCTACCCTCTGACTAGAGCTCTGTTCGTAAGTTGAAACTAATTTGTCCCAAATCTCCTTTGAAGTGGAACACGAAGAGGTTATTTCTTCATTTGTGGCATTTAAACTACTGATCAGAAACAGTTGAGCCAGTGAGTCTTTGGTCTCAAAGCTATCCTTATTTCTATCATCATCAAGCTTCAACTCACCTGACACAACATCCAACACCTTATGGTGTCTCAGTAATAAATTAATCTGCCTCTTCCACCTGGTCCAGTTGTTTTGTCCTTCCAGTTTCTCCACCTGTGCCTTGAAGTCGTATGTTGCACTCATGGTGAAATCTAACACAATCAGGCTAATTTCTACAACACGCACAGTCCACGTATTCTGGGCCCATAACCTATTGAAGGTTTGTAGAAATAACAACACGTTAAGCACATTAGAAAGAAACTGTAATCACAAAAGACAAAAAGCACACTAGAACTTGTTATTATAACAAAACACAGGCAAGGGAACAACAACAAAACAAAGAGGTATAAGCATAGACAAATGTACTTAAAACTATACAACTGAGTGACAGTTTGTCTCAACATGGGATACCATTATGCTGGAACCACATAGCCAGCCCTGGTTTGTAGTGGTACCTGTACGAGTAATGTCGGCCGAGTTTCCTGCAGTAAAAATTTTTGCATACTGCTGGTGAGACGATATGGTAACCAACTAATATGTTATGTATGATACACTGAAGAGCCAAAAAACTGGTAAACCAGCTTAATATCGCGTAGGGCCCCCGCGAGCACGCAGAAGTGCCGCAAGACGACGTGGCATTGACTCGACTAATGTATGAAGGCATGCAGGAGGCAATTCACACCATGAATCCTGCAGGGCAGTCCACAAATCCATAGGAGTGAGAGGCAGCGGAGATCTGTTCTGAACAGCATGTTGCAAGGCCACCCAGATATGCTCAATAATGTTCATGTCTGGTGATTTAGGTGGCCAATGGAAGAGTGTAAAGTCAGAAAAGTGTTCCTGGAGCCACTCAGTAGCAACTCTAGATCTGTGGGGTGTCGCATTGTCCTGCTGGAATTGTCCACATCCGTCGGAATGCACAATGGACATCAATGGGTGCAGGTGATCGGACAGGATACTTACGTATCTGTCACCTGTCAGAGTCGTATCTAGATGTATCAGGGGTCCCATTTCACGCCGACTGCACATGCCCCATACTATGAAAGAGCCTCCACCAGCATGTATTGATCCTCGGATGACACCAGTTCGTATTATTGTCTATATTGCATGCAAACATTATCGAGCATCCANCCAGCATGTATTGATCCTCGGATGACACCAGTTCGTATTATTGTCTATATTGCATGCAAACATTATCGAGCATCCACCATGATATCATTAAATCCTCCGAGTTGCCTCAAATGACTGAAAAAAATTTTATGTCATCACTGGAGAAATTTAGGNCCATGATATCATTAAATCCTCCGAGTTGCCTCAAATGACTGAAAAAAATTTTATGTCATCACTGGAGAAATTTAGGGTAAAAACATAATGTAAACCTATTTTCAACAAATGTGTTATGCAGACAACTGTTGACTGTGTCGTAAATACAAGTGCGGAATATATCTTCGAGCTGAAAGTTTCATTTTGGTTTCGGCGAGACTGTTGAATTTCCATTATGCGAGGAAAAAACTTCTCCGTAAGCTACTGTAGATGCTGATCACACATAGAAAAGAAGTGCAGGTTAGCAAAATTTCTTGATCTGCCTCCCTGTGTTCTGTGACAAATATCGTGGACTTCAAACCACTTCCTCATCACTTTCATAAAGTGCATAGTTGCTTGAAAACTTTCTCGGTCAGGAAAGTGTTCACTTGCTGTAGTGCTACGTTTCAAGGGCAGCTATTACAGGCTCAGAGAAAAGCAGTTTTGCTTGTTTTACATTCATCTTCTCCAAATTGGAAGGATAAACCATCTTTTGAGACAAATTGTGAAGAGGAGTGAACACTGAGCTGGTTTGCAGCTTATCAAAGTATGTACATGATTCTCTGATAACTGGGTACCCTTAGCCCGAAATGTTTTCTCCGGGAATTGGGTCCTAACGTTTTTGAAAATGTGAATTTGGTCGTAGCTAAGAAATATTATTCTTGTTTCGTCAAGAGGATGTTGTAGTACTGGTTTGACAGTACTAGCTTTTAAGCAAGGCTTCCACATGTACTCAATTAACAGTGAGCTGCCTCTACCAACATAACATGCAGGGAACCATACACCATCTGCTGCCACTTACAAACAGGTGGCTTATGTTGTGTCAGCTTATTAATTTAGGGTATACATTGTTTACAATACATGCTACAATTGTACTCCACAATTGTCTGTACAGTGAGCATACACGCATTTATGTAGTATTGCTTACATACTAGATGCTGTATCGCTGCAGTGGAATATTTGCGTGAGATGTACATGCAAACGGCGGGTATTGGACATTTGTAACAACAAAACCATTGTTGTTATTCAGGTCTCTGCTCAATAAAACAGAATCAAGCGTTGATAATTCCTGACAGCTGAGAAGTTTCCGGCAATAATAGGATGGTGACCCCAATTATTTTCGTTTCAGTGTAAGTTATTAATGTGACTTTGTTCTTAGGTTTTNCGGCAATAATAGGATGGTGACCCCAATTATTTTCGTTTCAGTGTAAGTTATTAATGTGACTTTGTTCTTAGGTTTTGATCCCAATAACGTAAAACAATGTTAGGAGAATCTTAATTTCACTTCGTTCCTGCTATTTGCTAAAATAAATTACAAAAATTTAATTTTCGAGGGCTGATCTCTCCCTTAATATTCAGTGTAANGTTCCTGCTATTTGCTAAAATAAATTACAAAAATTTAATTTTCGAGGGCTGATCTCTCCCTTAATATTCAGTGTAAGTGTAAAGTGTCCCGTATATTTTCCATTTGATTGTGCATAAGGAATCGCCTCACGAAGTTTGTCGGTTGAATTCCGCCCCACCCTGCAAGAACCACCTAAGTAATGCTTTAGTAAAACATACTGGATTAAATGTCATATAAATTCATGAGGTGTGAAACTTATAATGTAGACTGTTATACAAAATCTGAATGAAGAATAAAGATGTAAGTGTGAGATATAGGGTCCACAGTTCAAATACCATCCCGAGTTTTGGATAATTCATAACGAACTTAGTACATTATGTTCTGTATGTGTATGTTCTTATACACAACTGATATAAAGATTTAAGCAATCTCCAAAGGCGTGGTAAGGTGTAGGGACACTAATTCGAGACCCAAAACTATATTTAAAAAATTCAACTTCGGACGTAGAAAAAATGTGGTAATTTTTCTCATTGTTCAGTGAATATTTAAGGAATAATGAATAAAGGCGAAATGTAAGTTTTAGCCATCAGATTTGATTTAGGCAATCAGAGTGAGATAAGAGGTTCACAATTCTGTTAAAAACCCGGGATTTGGAAACGAGCGATGTTCGTACATGAATTTTTCACTGTTTGGTATTCATGCACAACTGATATAAAGTTTTAAGCAATCTCTAACTGTTAGGTATGGCATAGGGAACTGAGCTCTAAGCACGTAATCGTAAAACATTTTAATTTTCTCTTGGACTTAGAAAAAGGTGATGATTGTATAATGTATGTCTGTGTGTATATATATATATGTTTATATTTATATAGCTGTGATGCATGCTGCTTCCATAGTTGATGTTCAGATGTTGGGAAGATAACATCGATTTGGAAGCATTCTCCCGCTATACAGTGAAGATGAATTGCGAATACGAAGGCTTGCTTTTGACCGCAACTACTCTGGGCTTGCGACCTGCATCATCGTCACCTGATTTTACTGAGTGACGATTCTGCGATAGAGTCTTTAACCTTCAGTCAAAATGCTCGGCAAAATGAGAGAGCCGCCTCTATGGAGAGTCCTTTTCGCATGAGGAAGCATTACAATAATGGCCGCATGCAGTTTATGCAAGGCGATACACTTAAGAACCACATCAAAATCTGCCGGGAAACGCTTCTGAGAGCTAGCAAGCGTTGCAACCAATACCTCCTGCTGCATCGATGGCTACTGATTCCACAGGCGATTATGATACGACAGTTAATGCTAGAGATGGAATGAGTTACCTGCGTCGTGCAGTAGATTCGGCTCGTGCGCAAGATTTTTGCGTGAAATTGCTGAAATTCAAAATAAACGATCATCAGCCCTAAATACTGATGACCATACAACTCCTACTACAGGTAAAGAAAATTAGTATATAATACACAAAAGGAGGCAAAGATGACCATGAAGACAGCATTAATGAAAATGAACATGAATATAGTGTTTATGTTGCAGAACATTGCAAGACTTCGCTCATTTGGGAATGCATTAGTATTGCTCGCAGGAGACTTCAGACAAACATTGCCTGTGATTCCTCACTTTACACCTGCAGATGAAATTATGCGTGCCTTAAATTTTCACCTTTATGGCAACATGTTAAATCATTCAAACTAACTTCAAATATGCGCATCCAATTGCACAACGATCCATCTTCAGGAATATTTTCACGCCAATTGTTGAAAATTGGAAATGGAACATTGGCTGCAGATAACATCACAGGACAAATTACATTTCCACAAAATGTCTGTACTGTAGTTATCTCTAAAGGTGAACTGATAGATCACATCTTTTGAAACATCGCAATGAACTACGTTGATCACAATTTGATAAGCGAGTGAGCAATACTTGCAGAAAGAAATAAAGATGTTTACGAAATAAACGACAGCATCCTTGAGAAAATCCCAAGCGAACATGTCATATGTGGATGTAACATTACACGAAAATGAAGCGGTAAATTATCCACCAGAATTTCTCAATTCTCTTGATGTTCCAGGATTGCCTCCACATATATTAAAATTGAAAATAGGAGTGCCAGTCATTTTACTTCGTAACATCAATCCACCAAAACTTTGAAACGGCACACACCCTGCAATAAAACAAATGATGGGCAATATCACAGAAGCAACCATCTTGAAAGATGCTTTCAAAGGAGAAGATGTGCTCCTTCCCAGAATTCCATTTATTCCATCAGAAATTCCCTTTCACTTTAAAAAAAACACAGTTGCCAGTCAGATTGGCATTTGCAATGACAATAAATAAAGCTCAAGGGCAGTCATTGCAAATGTGCGGAATAGATTTAGAAACATAATGTTTTTCGCACAGCCAATTGAATGTGTGATTTTCTAGAGTAGAAAAATTATCCAACTTATTCATACGCGCGGAAGATGGTAAAACTAAAAACATTGTATACAAACAAGTACTTCAATTATACAGATTTTGAAATTACATATACTTCTTTCAATTAATTTCACAGAAATGAATATAACCAAAATATTTTATGCCACAGCAACGCGTGGCTGGGTAAGCTAATACTTTAATAATAAATATTTTGAAAATACCTACACTTCTTTCAATTAATTTCACAGAAATTAATAGAATCAAAATCTTTTATGCCACAGCATGGCGTGGCCGGGTAAGCTAGTACTATATAAAATCGAATGCAAAAGTTTATGGAGGATTGCAAAGGATTGCGGAGGAGGATTGCTAAGGATTTGACGATGATTGCGGATGATTGGTGAGGATTGCTGCGGAATAGTGAGGATTAGTGAGGATCGCAGAGAAGGATTGCAGATGATTGAGGAGGAGGATTGCAGAGGAGGATTGTTAAGGAATAGTGAGGATTGCTGAGGAGTATGGCGAAGTATTGCTGGGGATTGGTGAGGATTGCGGAGGATTGCTGAGGGTTGGTGAGGATAGATGAAGATTTCTGAGGATGATTGTTGAGAAGGATTGGTGACGAGTTTTGAGGATTGTGGAGGAGTGGAGAGGATTGCTGTGAATTGTGGAGGAGGATTGATGAGGATTACAGATGAGGATTGGCGAGGATTGGTGATCGAAGTATTGATTCTTGAGAAGAGAACGAATGATAAAACTATCAACTTTTCTGCCCTGGTACATTACAAGTTTTAAAGTCCTAACAGTATTGGTATTTAAATTATTACCAAGTGTGCCTATAAAAGTGTTGTTAGATATTGATCCATACCACGAATATAACATATTTGAGTAGGTGGTCGCTATTCATATGATCAGCTTGGATAATCTGAGAGGCATAATTTAATTCTTACAAAAAAGATGAGGCGGTGCATAACCAGCAGATTACGACATCGTGTAATAATCAAGCTTCAAGAGAAGAGACCAGAAATGATGTAACTGAATGAGAGACTTTTGCATTATTCCACAATATTCTATGTACAATTTTGGTACAAAATTCACATCATAAAAATAAAATAAAAATCAATTATATTAATTTCTTAATTTAAAACACATTTTAAAAATGATTAAATAAATATGGTTTTTCGATTTGTCATACTCTTTGCCTAGAAAACCAATATTGCTACCAGAAACAGATATATATGCTTTTAGGGTTAGTGGTCAAAACTCCCGAGCACCTTTGGGTACATTCGACAATGCTTCCAGGCACCCCCTGAGTCGAGTCGAAGACTGCCGAGTTCTTCCAAGTCGAGCCGAAGACCACCAGCCACAGCCACAGCCACAGCTGTTAATTTATGTGAGCAGAGAACAAGAAAAAGTTAATGTATATTCCCTTTAATTCGACGTGAACCATGAGAATATTATTTATTACATCCAAGAAAAACTATTTCCAATTTACATGAATTAAAAGAAAACAATATACTAACACTAGCCTACAAAAAAGGCTTGATTACAGATTACCACGAAACAATGTACAACATGACATACAATATTTCACACTTCCGCTTGTTGTAAATTGTTATCCTATTAGAGTGAATTAGTTTATGCTACAAGTTACAGAATAATAGCACATGAATTCACACATCTATACACTACACTATAAAAACACAAGTGCTACAACTACCAGATCTGTGTTTTCAATCCTGAGTTCTAAAATTTGAGAAACCAATAATTATGGTGCACAAAGTGCTCAATAAGTTTACTCAAAAGTAACCAAATCATTATCTTTCTTTCAGGCCAATCTTCTCTGTAAAAGCCTTGGCTTTTCTCCCTGCTAGAGGTTTGGTGAGAATGTCAGCTAGGTTGCACTGTTTACTGACATATTTCAGACACAGTTCTCGATTCACCACCTTCTCTCTGATGAAGTGGTATTTAATGTCTATGTGTGTAGCCCTTTTCGATGTTATCCTGTTACTTGCAAGGGAAATTGCCTGTTGATTGTCTGCATAAACATTACATGGTCCGCTAATAAACTCCCTTAGGTTTATCTCGTTCAACAAACTTCTTAACCAGATCACTTCTTTGAGTCCCTCTGATAGTAGTATATACTCGGCTCCCACTATTGAAAGAGCGACAGAGCCTTGCTTTCTGGATGCCCATACCATTGCTTCTCTAGAGAGTTTGACGACGAGTCCACTGTAGAACTTTCTATCACTGGTATCTCCACATCAGTCAGCATCAACATACACTTATATTGGCTTCCCTTGTTTCTCATAAGTCAGGTGATATTTTCCATACATTTCAAATAGCGAAGTATTTACTGTACCTCCTTCGAACATCCAACAGTGTGTTTGATATTATACTGACATTATATACTTACTGCTGAGCTATTTTAGGCACTAACTAAATTTTTCTTATTTTAATGGTTTTCTCTTTCTAAGAATTAATTATTTTTGGAAAAGTCATTTTTTAGCACCTACTATTTTATTTATTTGTGTATTGTCATTTATGATCACACTTAATTAATGTCATGGTCACCTTTTTGGCAATTCTGTGTATTTAAACAATAATATTTGTATATATCCATCATGTGGAATTATTAATATGTATAGGTGAACAGCTCCAAGTGTGATCTGATCAATTTAAATGTATTACAATTAATTTTCCTCTAAACAATAATAATTGTGGAAAATATTGTAGTGGAATATTTTATTTTGCTTTTTTTTTTTGTAATTTTCCATTCTTTATAAAGTCTCAAAATACTTTTTGTTGTTTCTGGTGTTGCGTCAAGCGACTTGGCATCTGTGACAGTTAATGTTACCGTCAGAAAGCACCCTTTTCTGTTCTTGCTTGAGACTAATAATAATAGAGCTTCGTTTTTTGGATCGTCTCTTTTTTATCATATAATTATGCACTAATAGTTCAAATTTACTGCTTTCAGTAAGTTCCGTTTATTTCTCTTTTATGTCCCGATTTTCTATATTATTATTTAGTGTTGGGCTTCTATTTTTCTGGTGTTTTGTGTGTTGTATTAGCTGTCGTCTTGTCGGGACTAAAATGCTGCCTCGGTGAGGCCTGTCCACGACCATGCTGCTGCTCGTGTTCGGGCGATTTGGCTGATGCCTGACTGATTTCTTTAACTTTGGCGATGGCAAGAGCATTTTGGTAAACTCTAGAACATGAGGAAAGTCCAGCGTGTGATTTACTTTCACGATATCAGTTCATATTGTGCATGTACATGCACCAGCATTCAGCGCATTAAGTCGCTCGCCCAATATGAATTTCTCTTTGGAACGTTTCTGTTAGAATATTTTTTTATTCTGAATAACCTAAAATTCGGTTTCAAGTAACCTAAAATTTTATTTCAAATAACCCTGTTAAAAATACCGACCCTTTATTTTCTGGTATGGGATGCCACCGATGGTTTGCAGGTGCCCAAATTCTTAGAATAAAAAAAAAATGATGTGAAAATACACCACAATAGAATGATGCCCGAGACCCAGCTATTGGAAATCATTTATCCCTTCATGTAGGGACCTTTGAGCGAAAGAACCAGACTAGCTATTTCTCAACATGCTACATTTGATGCTTATCATAAATACATCTTTCATTAATTCATTCCATCCAGGTTACTTATGCAGTTACAGTTGAAAATGTTTAACTGGTTGCACGAGCCCAGCAAATCATTGTAAGTATATGTTAATAGCATTAAGGCATTTCCATTTAATGTCTGAGAATGATATTGTCAATACCATTGTGTAAGGTTTAGAACATCGAGAGCGCTCATGTTTGATCTTTGTTGGTAAATCTAATTCATTTGTGGAATCAGATATAGTTTGCATCCATTCTCAAAATATTCGGTATGCAGACCAGAAACGCGAAACATATTTTGGACATAGCAGACTGCCGAACAAAATTGGGGCCAACTCTGATAAGAAAGATAAATCATGTGACCCTGATGTCAGTTCAGTAGATGCAGACACTTGTTCTTCCACAAAATATGTTGGTACAAGGGGTGCTGCTACTAAAGTTTCATCCAAATCTCGCAGTATTCCTACTTGTAATTTTTGCAAGAAACCTGGTCATGTTATTGCAAAATATTTTAATGTACAGGCAAAAAACAAGTCCCACAGGGATGAAATGTGAGTGTCAATTCCTACCAAACTGGCACCTCTAGCTGCGAACTTAATGCGGCCAACTTGCTCGCACCCTCCATCGACACATTAAGGTGCTCATATAATTTAGTAGTCAGGGCAGTAATAACCTTGTCGGCAACTCGCTCTCCTACCGCATAGAGTTTTTTCTCCACGGCTGCGAGCTTGTCTCTTAAAGCATCCTGTTTGAGCACATCTTCAGCCAATGTGCGTATCTGAGCTTCCATTCTATGGCCTCGAGCACATCGCCAGAAGCAAAAACAGTTAATTTGGACAAATTCTCTATCAATATGCCAAGCCGCACATGTTATTGACCAGTATATTCGTATTGAAGAGACGGCCCTCCTTGGTGTTGAGCTTCCCGTCTGAAGTGGACAGTTTGTGCACATCCTCAGTCAATGCATGTTATTCAGTGGTCATGGCTGTATGAACCCTGCTTGCAATTCGCTCGCTCACACCATTGAATTTTGTCTTTAAAGCAGCGAGCCAAGTCATACTGGCCACGAGTGTACGAAGATGCGCCTCGGTGTTAGCATATGTAGCCTGTAGTACTACCAGCGGTTGCAAAACCTCGGAAGTGACACTGTAGAAAAATTACACATTAGTATCATCACCATCGTGTTTCAGCCCTCCGAGATTCTTGTCCTGTTTCCCTCCGAAACTGCTTTTACCATCGTCAGTAAATGCAATACAGCTATCCATAGCATGCTTCAGACCGCTGTGGCCGATCTTTGTTTCAGCATAGCTCACCGTACACTGCTGTGCGATAATGAACTGATCGAATCCGCTACTGTACCTTCCCTTTTGAGGCGGGAAATCCTTAGCTATCACAAGGAAACTGTGAGGTTATCATCATTAATGTCAGCACATACTTTTAAATCTGTCAAATGTCTTATCTGTATTAACATGGACTGAGTAAATATGGTGTAAGTTCAGGTCATCCATGTGAAATAGAACGAGGAGATTAGCATGTCGTGCAGAAGCTGTTTAGGCATGTTTGAATAAGTTTGACACAAGTAAATCGAATCCACCACTGCATGGTTGACTTTTTCTCACATGCCACTTCGTCGAAAACAAGCACAGAGTTTGGAAAATCATCACTCGGCGGCACGACTTCTTCATTGTCGCTAAATGGAAAATAATGTAGGCCATCTACAGCTTGTAGAGTTCGCGCTAGCCATAGAAAATGTGGCTGTTGTAGCGATTTAGAGTATAGGTAAACATTCTGGAACCGAAGACCATTGCATTCTGTCAAAAGGCTGAGAAGGAAACATGTATTTCCACAGTTGCTTGGTCCTGCTATGATACCTCGCATTGTAGAAGGCAGCAGATTCCCATGGTGTGATTCATGAGAGATAGTTTCGTCATCATCAGTGATGCAAACAGGAAGTGTAGTGGTCTGTGGTTTGATCTCCATTGAACTGATACATGAATGGGTAAACCACAAGTACTTATGCCAACAGGACCACGTTCAAGACTGGGTGAGGTAGCCTTCCCGAGTATCCAAGGTCAGGTGATGTGGATGGCTAAGATCTAGGTCGGGTTAAGTGCTCGGCCATGCAAGGCGTAACAGACATATAAAGAAGATTTGACTATCAAGAAGTGTTAGTATACCTTAATGTGCTATGGGAGTAGGGCCAAGAGGGGACATGGACTGGTGAACACACTGATCAATAAACTTTCCTTCGAGACACACATTCCAGGCTTCAAATACTGCATTCTAGCATGCGACTAGCACTGAGATTGACACTGGTGAATTCCCTGTCAATTTGTTGGATGAGGCATACAAGGAACACGACATTGCCAGTGCGACTAGCAGTAGATTGGAAGATAGAAACACAACCGACTCCATTTTCGCGGAAAAAGTCAAGTTTATAGTTAGATCACTCAAGTCCAAACTCAGCGAACATCTAGCTGCCTGGGGCTTGTCCAAGATTATGAAAACTAATGTCAAAAGGGGAATGGCTTTGTGGTTTGGAAGGAAGAAACAAACCAGGAAGAGAGGGAGGAAACCTCTCAAAGTAGTAGTGGGGTAGCATTTCATATTGCCAGTGGTAGGTGTCCTCAGCAGACTTATCGGTTGATCAAGTGGTATTGTGTTGGCAGTGAACACAGCCAAGGGAGAAAATAAGCAGTTGATCGAAGCGATGTGACACAATAGACTAATAGGTGCTCACTAGAGGTAAATAAAGTGCTGGCAGGCTGTATCTTCGACCCTACTATGTAGGTGGTGGCGGGGTAGAGAGAAAACAGAGGAGAGTCTGGTGAAAGAGTCAGTCTTAAGGAGACTATCCAGTCCTCCACTCACCAACATTGACATACATGTGTTTGCCGGTGTATTAAAAACTGACAATTTCCGAGTCATGTTCGTGCGCAACCAACTATCACATCGTCAGTGGCTAGTTGAGTGCGGTATAGTAAACCTAGATACCACCCTCCGGCCAGGGACACATTTGACCGCATATAAAAAGTGCGGGGAAGGCAGATTATTTTGACAGCTGTGGTAATTTAAGGGTGCTGCCAGAACTGAAAACGTATTTGAAAGGCGTGAGATTACATTACAACTACGAAGCAGAGCAACTGCCTCGAGAATGAAATTGTGGCCACTTATGTCTGCACTTCCTTTCAATATATATATATACAAACATTACTTAATGGGGATGCACTACTGGCAAGCATCAATCATGGGTGTAACCCTGATCGTGTTGGGCAATAGCTCGGAATTGTATTCCGCACACTTTCCTCATCTGAAACTGGAGGGTCCATTGTGCTCATATATTTTCAAAACTTCTTCTCTGCACCGAACATAGATGAACGTAATTACGTGTTTAGCTATGTTAAGGAGGACAGTAAGAGAGGCGTGGTGCATGTACTCACAGGTTCGTACGAGATTGAACAAATATGCGAGTAACTTAACCATGCACTGGAGCCGGTAGTGACGTTTGTGCTGCGAGGTAACTCTAATACACTGCTTAGCGAGATTTACTGTACTGCACAGATAGACTTGACTCGAAGTGACACATTCGCTGCTATGCTCAGATTCGAGAATGAAAAATACAAAGTGAATAAACAGCACGAATCCACTCTGCCAGTAAACATTTTCCACATCAACATTACAAAAATAAACTGTAATTTGGTTACTGGATCGTATCTCAAGGGCAAGCTCAGACAAACACTGCACGAATTTTCCGCGAGGGTACCTCCAGGCATTTAGTTGCTGGATGTACCGAAGATGCCGTTTACATTCTGGTCGTGATAGAGAGTTTACAGGAAGTGATCGTCTCTATAGTAGACCAGGACAGTCGTTTGTATAATTTCCGAGGCGAGGAAATAACTGTACACCTACACCACACAAAGATGGGTCTGAAATTTAAGCGATCAAGTTTCAAGGTAATAAATACTGTACCTAACCGGAAGTCAGCATGAGGCGAGCACCCAGCATGCGATCATCGGAAAACGTGCGTTTCCTTAGAAGATCGGGACTGCCAGTCAGCAAATATGGACGTGGAAAAATTAAACATAGCCAAGCCGGTAGGCTTCGAAGATGCGATCACCAAGACGAAAATACACACATACTCATCCTATCTGCCAGGTCCATACGTACTCTCATCCCAGGTTAGTATCCTAGTGCAAAACTAAGATCTATACATCATGCTGTGTAATTCGTATTTGAGGTTCCAAGGAACGATTACTAAGGCCGGCAATGCTGTACCTGCAGCAATAAAAATCATCAGAAACAGTATACTGCCCATGACAATTAGAATCGTGTACGAGCTGAATGGATATTAAGTGAATGCGACGAGAGATGTTGGAATTACGACCACGATAAATAATTATCTCTCATTAACACACAACCAACTTCCAAAGGTTAAAATGGCAGGCTGGGGAATCAAAGATGACTTTAAGGTCACCGTCTACGCAAATCGAAAATTCGAGGTATGTTTTCTGCAAGCCATGCTGTAAGGATTCGTTGATGACTACAAGCACGTAATTATACATCCCAAGCAGGAGCTATTTTTTCTTATGACCAACACACAAAATAACACGATCTTGGATACTGCTGCTGCACAGGAATCCACGTCTCTGCGATACGATATATCGAATGGCTGCTTCCCCATATGCAGGTAAAATTGTCAGAGCACGTTAAATTTTATATATATGCAGAGAAAGGCAGGAACATCGATATCGCGGTTCGTACATGGAGGTTAGAGACATACCCGAGCATACCACACTCCATTAATGTAAATTGGAATGTCAAAACAAGTTTTACAAGCGAGAAACCACCCTACATAATTGTCACACCTCAGACAGACAAACAGAATGCTATCAATGCAGATCGTTAGAAATTCGATCATGCGAATATCAATACCGTTAAAGATTTCCTCAACTCGGAGTGTTACCATGTGGTGATTTTAAAAACAGATTTTTGCGAATGTTATTTATATAGTATCGTATCAAATGTACACCGACTTTCAGAGATCCCACAATGGGCAAATGCAGTCGCCGATGCTGGATCCCGACGAGTACATGAACACTAATCCCCTGTTGGTGTTTGACGCTTGTAAAAAGGAAGATAGAATAAGTCAGGCGTAGTCGATAGTAGGATTGAAATGACCGCCTCGGAGAATTTTCCAACCTACACTCAAACACACATTAATAATTCACGATGGACAAGTACAATGTCCACGACAGAGTAGTTAAAATACTATGTATTTGATATCTATAGTCCATTCATCATCCGACTATCGCAATGTTCGCGAACATACAGGGCTGCATGTCACCATGTGGATTTATTATTAAGTGCATATACATAGCATATTTAGATGGCATCACAGCAACAAGCACATTTCTACCCCTTTTTCTATGGCGGACGCTCGTCAGGAAAAGTAAAGTTACAAATATGTGCATGGAAAAATACTATCACGTCCTCAATTGGGATGATAGCAATGCAGATTATGATAAAATATTTGACATGCTCACTTGTATGTTGGCCGTGGAGGCGGATGGCATGGTCTTCGTGGCCGACCTGGAGCAGAAGAGGAAAACCCAACACGACTATGATGTGTGCAGGCTAGGCTTGTTATATCTGTGCTTGAGCGTACTGCTGCTAAGGATGTGGGCTATGAAGTGTGGTACATACCATCACCATGTTGGTGGGGGGGGGGGCAATAGAAATTGTATTTTTTATATCATCAGACAATATAAATAGTGACCTAGTGATGAGGGTAAACCACTGTACTGCTCGATACCATCATGAATGGACTTATAGCGAAGCTTATTGCTAACATTCAGTATAGGGTACTGACAGACCTACTGATCGGGAAGCAGTAGACAGCATCAAATTTCCGGCGGGCAGAGACATCTTACCGCAAGTGCATAATATGTACATAAAATGCTGAGTTTCGGATACGTTTTATCTTCATGCTACGTACAACTGATCACAGACAGGAACATGTCAATGCTTAACGAGACTATGGTACACATACACTGGAGAGTCAAAAAAACTGGTATAGGCGTGCGTATGCAAATAACAGAGGTATGGAACCAATCAGAGTAACGCGATGCGGTCGGCAACGCCTATATAAGACAACAAGCATCTGGTAAAGTTGCTAGATCGGTTACTGCTACTACAATGGCAGGTTATCAAGATTTAAGTGACTTTGAACGTGGTGTTATAGTCAGAGCACGAGAGATGGGACATAGCATCTCCGAGGTAACGATAAAATTTGGATTTTCGTGTACGACCATTTCACGAGTGTACCGAGAATATCGGGAATCTGGTAAAACATCAAATCTTCGACATCGCTGCGGCTGGAAAAAGATCGTGAACGAACGGGACAAACGACTACTGACGATAATCATTAAACGTGACAGATGTGCAACCCTTTCTCAAATCGGCGCGGATTTCAATGCTGGGGCATTAACAAGTGCTATTGTATGAACTATTCAACGGACGATCATTGATATGGGCTTTCAGGCCCATTCGTGTACCGGCAGGTGCACCAGTTTTTTTTGGCTGTTCAGTGTATCTTGTGTTGGCATCAAGCCTATCGGTAATGGCAATAAAATGCATGTACTGTAATTCTCATAATGTGGGTGCATGTAGGAAGAAGATTGTGTCGGTTTATCTCTTACCACAGTAGAACTCTAGCTCTCCAAACATGTACACCGCGTTCAACCCACTGGATGTTACCAAGTATGGTGATGTTACGACTGGGTACGGACGTGTTCACTTAAAACCTCCTGGACTGCCTGAGCAAGTGGAAAGCTGCAACGGACTCGGAACACTGGGTGAACCAAAACTTTGAAAGCGAAGAGGAATTTATAGCCGTATACCCAGTGCCATCCAGACTTGTTGCATGTCCTGTGTATTCCCTGCGACCAGACACGAACTGGCCTTGAACCATCACCGATATGATGGCTCTTGAAAATGAACAGAACATAAGCCAGGTGTGGATTATGCGGTCAATTGCATATGAGCTACACGATCCCAACAATTGTGTAATTACCTGTTGGACTGAGACCTATACGGGCGAACAGCACAAGACCATCATGAATCGTGGAGCAGTTACGTGGAAGACAATCTTTTCACTGCCAACATGTGAGGTTTACTTGGCTACAATAATGAAAGCACACCATCACCGACATATAAGAAGCAACAAGTGTTGTATTTCGTCTGCTGTCAGCTGCAGTGCAACATTCAGTAGACAACCACTGCCATCACCATGAACATGACATGAACCACACGTCCACGAGCTCCTTGTGCTCACTCTGACCGCACAGTAACATCAACTGCACCAGCTGCACCACGCTGCACCAACAACATCAGGCCAAGAGTGCGTAGTGCATGTTGACAGGAACGGAACTTGCACCTTCTTGCCAACAGCATTTACGTGACTCAAGAGACCGTCCTTCTTTATTTATTACAAGAGTTACCTCTTCTTAGTAGGCGATACGAATTAGTGTTTACCCCAAAGCCACAGCCATTGGGCGCACAGGTAATTGGTCGTAACTTCGCAGCAGCTCGTGCAACGACAAACGACGTAACACACTACTAAGTGACGTCAACTGGCCTGAAGCCAAAGCTAAAGTACTAAATGCCCCAAAGTGCAACCAATGGTGTGCAGAATTTTTTGAAAACATATCGCATAACTTCAATTCATTCAAATATACAGTTAGGGATGGGTTTTATTGTCTTAAGAGCCATCTGGCATGGCAACCCACATCCCTTTGCCCAGGTGGACTCGTCCATCCCTTTCAGGAGGCGGCCACCTGCCAACACTAGCAAGTGAAATGCAAATACGTCACCAGAAATGGAATACAGAGAATTTTATCAATAAAGCATAATAGTGTATCCAATGTATAATTATAAAAGGGCAATTGGGTTTTTATAAATGGAGACTGCCTATAAAGGCCTCCATCACAGTAATATTTCATTTAGTGAGGTGACACTCCCTGTAAAATTCACATCAACCTTAACAGACATTTGTTAATCAAGTGGGTGGTCACCAATGTGTTCACTTGATTTTTGTTTAATTTATCACTAGTGTAATAATATCATAGTGTTTATGCCATATTTTAGCACTTGGCGTTTAATGTCGATTTATACAACCTGTCGCGGAAGTCAGCGCCATTCTTCCAGTTCGCCTCAGCACATGAGCCAGACTGGCAGCGTTGTTGGTCCGCTCTGCAAACCCCCTCGGTTCCATTATTTAGGCTGATCTCACTTCAATACAATAGCAACGTAATTCACCACAACCTTTTGATTTCTTTTCTGTACTGAGGGGAGTACTGCCTGCACTCTCACATGAGAGTGTACTGCCTGCACTCTCACCTGAGAGTTCAACACTACCACATTTCTTCATAATACCACGCTGACTATATCATTTTTACGCAAAGGTCACAGGTAGGCCGTAATTGCTGGGTCCGTTTTTAAGAATTCACATTTCCACTTCCAGAACAAGTAACAAAGTACGTGAGTAAACAGCTTTACCAAATTAAGTGAGTTTTTATTCGTTGTCCTCCGTACACATAGGGCGCTACACCCCCACATTTTATTATATACTTTACTGGCATGCGAGGAGGCCCACAGCCTCGTAAGTGTTAAATTCAGTGCAAATATATTTCGGGCATACGAGATAGCCTTCAGTCTCGCCACGAGGTCAATGTGTGAAAGTAGTGTAATATTAAGTTCGTGACAACTTCATGTTGAACTTGACGAAGGCATCCAGGGCTCCTGGGCCGTAGACCGAACGATCCACATTATTAACACTCCGCTCAGTTATGACGCCGGGCATTTTTAGCAAGAGTTTTCCCTGCCCGAACCACTGGGTGGGGTAATGCTACACTCCACCAGCCCTGGGTCACCTCGACCACGTCAAACCATGACACACGCGACTGAACAGTTTCGACTGGGAAATGTGTACATGTACGACAGGTACTTTGTTGGGTATAGGCAGGTGGTGTTTAAAACAGATCTTGGACACTAGCAAGTGCAGGTATGTGATGGTGAAAATCATTTGTGGGGATATCATGATGCATGGGATAATTTAGACAGCGAAATTTCTGCTATGTTACATGCACGATAGATGCGCCATCGCCAATCTCCGACCAAACAGTCAGTTACCTGCAAGTGGGCACTGTCTCGCAGTGCACGCAGAATTTGAAGATATTACCGAACTTGATAACGAGAACCATAACGACCATAACGTGGAATTCCTCCTAACTAATTTAGACAATGGTACAACCTGTTAGTGGATCGAAGAGTGTTCAGGTCACATATATATCACTACACTGGAAGACTGTAGACGCAAATGGATCTTACCCTGCGCAGCCAAGGTATTCTTTGTATATAAGTAAGAAATAGATTAATTAACTTACATGTATGTGTGTGGACATTACATGAAGCATTTCGAAGCCTTGAGTATGGACAGTGCGACGGTCCAGGATAAACTGACATGTCATAACAAGTGTAAGTGTTTGGAAGCAATTAGTGACCTTGTTCGCACACATTCTGATGCTATTGGCTGAAGTTCTGAAGTAGTGGTGACTGTGACATCACGCCATGTACGCGAGAGAGAGCTATATAAGACTCACATATCTCGCTCGTCACCATCAGTTGTCTAACTAAGATGAGCGCGCCATTCCAGCCAGAAGCTGCCTGCACCATTGTGAAGCCATGTCAATGCACTGTCACATACGACGTCTGGGATGGAGCAGAGCGGTGGTCGTACAGCAAGGACTGTGATGGTGTAGCTCATTGGTGGCTGGCCCACAACCCAACAGTATTTTAACATTGCAACCAATTAGCACATGCTCAACGTTCGGGAAGTGTGCTGTGTTCTACATGCGCACAGACACGTTTATGTTATTCATCAAGGACGAGGTACTGAACCATTTATTGCTGCAGGATGTCATCAAACTACACATCCCCGACTACAACCCCGCAGACACAGTAGCATAACCGACAGTGACGTCAGTTACCACCAACGATGTCGACGACGACGACGACACACAGCTGCCAGTCATCACCATCGCCTCCCCGATGGACAGACCATCGCAATCGACTCCAAGGCACAAGTGGCTAGTCAGAGCGGTACCTGATGTCACCACCACTACCACCACCCAGATGGTTGTTTCGACGCCGCAGCTGCCACCGTCTACAATGCAGCGATGAACACCGTGTGTCGCCTACAGATGCCAGCAGCAGCAGAAGCAGCAGCCTGCCATTCGTTACCACTGTAATGCTGGCGCAGGTGTCGGTAGGTCCATGTCGTCGATGGGGGTGGCGCAAAATCTGCCAGAGAGAGAGAAAGAGAGAGAGAGAGAGAGAGAGAGAGCGAGAGAGATGTTTGTAAAAATCGTAAGAAAATGTAATGTTTTTTTCTATTTCATTGTATGTATGTCCAGCCATAAATGTGTGTAAATATATAAATATATATATATATTTATAATCATACCCAATGTGTGTATTTTATTTAAAATAAATTGTTGAGCGAGGTGACAAACAGACAGAAATGCAAATTCCTCACCGCCGACTTCTTCGTCAATCGCATCTTCCAGTCAAGATATTTGGTAGGTACATCTCTCTCTACCTATCATGACATCCACTCGTGTACATTTATTTTATGTTGTGCGATGTTATGGTATATATGTAGTAGCATTTCGGTACTGTGCATCTGTAAAGCAACTGCGTCTGTGTCCTTCTAAACGCTCGAGGAATAAAGGCTGCAAGCACAGTCGTGTGCCTGCATCGGCGAGGGGGATGAGAAGTTTGGGGTCGGCCTGTAATGGTGTTGTTGCTGCCACATCCCAATGAGTGAGTCGGGAGGGTTCCTTCAGATATGCTGGGCTGAGGGGAGTTGGTGAATGATCGCCACAAAAATAAAAGTGAAACAACCATGTCTGCGGCACACGCTCGGGGCTGGTCCAAGATGTGCATGCCGCGGGAGGGGGTTGGGGGCTGATTCGGGGGTGTCTGTACGCGCCGCGCGCAGGACAAGTCCAGGGCGGCAGTTTAGAAAGATGCATGCTCCACCCTTCCTGAAAACTGCAGGCATATTCCCAAACGGTTTTTACAGATACTGTTCCTTTTTACTAGACAGGTCCCTTCGTGAATGCAACTGGAACAGACATACAACTGCAAATTATGTCATGTGTATAATATATAGTCTATATGTATGAGAAGACACTTTTTTTTATATGACGATACCTGAGGTGTGCCTGGACGGCGGCCGTCGATGGCTTTGCGGGCCCTTGCAGATGCTTCTTCAAGGGAAGAGTGAGTTGCTGATGCACCTTCCTCCTGTGTGGGTGGTCGGTGGACCTCAAAATCGGGGTCACTGTCATGGGACACCTGGATACTCGGTGAGGTGACTTCGTCACCTGGTTTAGGCGCAGGTAATCCTGGTGCATCTTGTCAGTCTTTCTGCTGAGCCGGACGAGGTAGTTGGTGGGTCCGATGGCTCGTGCAATCACGTGCGGCCTGCTCCATTTTACCGCAAAGCCCATGCAGAATCCTCTGTGGACTGCAGATGCGCATGGATGTAGATGTGCTGACTGGGCCGTAGTTGAGGTGGTGGTCACATTGTGGTCGGCATGTAGCCTCGTTGGTGAGTGCATATATCTTGGTGCTCCCTCCGATGCTGTTCACATCGGATGTCACTGCTGACTGGCTCACCACTGTATTCTGCCCACAGTCAGTCAAACTCGCCAGGCAGGGTGAGGTTGTGGCTCAGCAGAACATCGGCAGGTGGCTTGCTTGGTGGCGGCGTTGATGTACCTACGGAGGTTGAAGAGGGCCATGGGCAGATGATCAGCACAGGTGGTGTGCTGGTCATCGACATGGAGACGCAACTGGGTCTTGAGTTCCTGGTTGTGGTACTCCGTGAAGATGGCATGTGGGTGGTAGATTGCTGCACTCAGGTGTGGCACTCCCCAACAGGTACACAATTCTCGCCACTTCCTGCTGGTGGATTGTGTGCATTATAGGTAAGTAGGTTCTACAGATATCCCCACCTGGAGAAGAAGTCGGTCTGCAGGAACTTGGCAACACTTGTGGCTCGTGCGGTACTGACGTGATATGTCTCGAACCATCTGGGGAAGTTATCGGTGGTCACCACAATGAATCCTGCCCCCTGAGAACCTGGGTAAGGTCCCCATGAGTTCGACAGATACTGTGTCGAAGGGCATAGTGGACAGTTGGGGCTGCTATTGTTGTACCCCATCAGCTCGCCCTGTCTGAATTTGTTTCTTTTAACACACTGTTGCACATACCTGCAAGCATACCTAGTTAGTCCGGGCCAAAATAAATGTTCACGCACATTGCGAATTGTTTGCTACATCCCCGGGTGTTCTACTACATTGTTAGTGTGTGCATTTCTCAGTACCAGCTCTCTAACAGTGGGGAGAACAAACAGTCCCCACACTTAATGGTTACTGGGTGGAAATGTTTCTAAAAGCCCATCTATTATGCGTCAAAACTTGAAAACTGGGTGCAACGGTCTTTCTGTTCACGTGTGATTTCGCACTCTAGCTGCCCTTGCACCACATCAGTGTATAGATAACCTACAGTGAGGTATTGTTACTGGTGTTGATATGGTGAAGGCCAACCTCACTCAGTGGGCCTTGTGTTGTTGGTGGCAATATATCCTCCCACTCTGTGTCGTCCTGCACCACGACGTCGGCACATGGTGACCTGGACAATGCGTCTGCTAGCTGGTTTTCGCTGCCCGGGACATGCTCCATGACGAAGTTGTAAGCTTTCAGAAGCAATGCTCACTGGGACAGCTTGCTGCATGCCTCACGCCGGGTGTGGAGCCAGACTAAACAATGTTTGTCGGTGAGAAGCGTCAAGCGCTGGTACTCCAAGTACCTCAGGTTCCTTCTTGATGGACCATACCACATCCAATAATTCACGTTCGTTGACGTCGTACCTCGGCTCAGTTGGTCCGAACTTTGCACAAGCGATGTCGATGACTTGACATTCGCTACTGTCACCACACTGATAGAGCACTGCATAGAGTCCTTCTTGGCTGGCATCGGTCTGCAGGTAGATGTGTTTTGTGGCGTCGTACCTCACCAAGGTCGGGCACACTCGGAAACAAGACTTGATTTGCTGGAAGGCGTCGTCGGTGGGGCCGTCCCATTGAAACCGCCGCTGGGTTGACAACAAGTCGGTAATTGGTGCGGTGTTGATGTGCTCCCAGAGCCAGTTTATTACCCCAAGGAAAATCCGGAGCTGCTTGCGCATATGTAGTGGTGGGTACTCGTCTATTAGTCGCAGCTGTTCGGGGTTGGGTCTGTTGCCTTCCTCGTCAACGACATGCCCCATGAAGTCGATACTGATCTTTCGAGATGGCATTTTGCAGTTGCGGATGTGAGGCTGTTGATGGCCAACCTCTCGAGCACAAGTGGCTGGTGATGAGAGTACTCCTCCCAACTTGCCGACCATATCACCACGTCGTCCACGTAGTCGAGTGAGAATTTGCCGATGAGGCTGTACAACACTCTGACCATCATCGCCTGGAAGGTGGCTGTTGCACACTTCAGTCCAAATGGCATGGCGCAGAACTAAAATTGCCTGCCATCGGGGGATGTGAATACTGTCTTGCCAGGGTCTTCGAGTTTGACGGGGACTTGCCAATAGCTACTTTTAAGGACAAGAGATGACATGACGTTGGCGCGCCCTAAGGAACTGAGGGCATCTTTGACTCTAATGTATGGTGGTAAAACTCTATATGTCAATTGGTTCACCGGCCGAAAATTTACACAAAACCTCCATGTGCTGTCTTTTTTAGGTGCCAGTGTTATAAGGGGAATTAAAGTCGTGGTTTATTGGTTCAATATCACCATCATTCAACCTTTCTTGAATATGTTGTTTAATAATTCGTGCTTGGTGCAGTAAATAACTGCATGGCAGAATGTATATAGGCCTGTTGTGTACTAGGGGTATGGCATGCTCAGATACTGTGGTTCGATGAAGGACATCGTGTGCTGCAAACACATCTCGGCGCTCATCAAGGAGCCACTGGAAAGTTGCCTGGTGTTCGGGCGGAATTTCGTCAAAGTCCGCTAGTGAAACAACTGGTACTGTATCGGCTGGTCACCGGACAAGGTTATTTACTGTGCGTCGCTCCTTCCGGCCGATATGGATGCGACATGCCGAGGGTTCAACTATGGTATTTTGTTCAGTAAGTCATGGCACACCAAGGATGGTATCTTCCCTAATATCCGGAGTGACAACTGCTGTGGTTATTGTTTCTAGGTTACATATGCGAACTGTCACTGTGGCTTGAGCTAGTGTGGTGCTGGTGTGCTGGTTTGTGGCAGAACGATTTACGTGAGTGGCTCGAGTGATATCTGTAGGATGTATGAAACTATGTTATATGAAGTTATGTGAGGCAGCAGTGTCTATTAATGTGTGGCAATGACGACCATTAATAAACACTAAAATGCGAATGACCTGTGAATGACTGCTACTAACCTGGTTAATTAGTGCTTGTTGCGGTGTCAAGTTGGTAATGTTGTCTGGGATTGGAGTACAGGGAACATCCTTCTCCTTTACCACTGCTTCCCATTTCCCGAGATTGCTGCTTGCATGATTGTTTGTTTGAGGTGGGGATTGTTAGGGCATGCACTGTGCCAATGGTATTCTTGACTGTCACAATAATGGCATTGAGTTTTCGGTGGTTCAATAATGGCATGGAGTTGGCAGTGGTTGTCTTTTGTCCCACTTCACGTTTTTGTTTCGCACACCGCATGTCACACTATTGCTTTTGTTGTCACTTGCATCAGTAAAATTTTCTCTATTCCTTTCTGCACTGTAATTTTTTTCCAGTTGTTGACCGAAATAGTGTTTTTTAGTACTGTTTTGCACTGCGTCCTGTCCCTTCACTCTGTCCTGTTGCTCATGTCTCCATCGTGCAGCACTCGTTTCCTGTTCGCGGCATGCATAAGTTCATCGAGGCTACTATTAAGCAGTGGTACCAATGCGGCACGGTACTCTGGGCACATTGGTTCTGCCACCACTTCGCGCACTTCACACTCGGGCAGGTGAAGGTGGAAACGTCTGACAAGATGTACTTTTATGGTGATAAACGTAGTTAGTATCTCCGTTGACTGTTGCTCTTCTAACATCAGTTTGCTTTGCGCTTGAAATGACGTGAACGCTCCTCCAAAGCGGCACTTGAAAGCATGGAGGAATTCCTCCCACTGTAGACTACAGTGATTGATAGATTGCCACCAGGAACGCACTTTTACGAAGAGTTGCGCTCCAACGCAGCTAGGCCACTCCTCCACACACACCCGACAGCATTGCAGGCATGCTGTACAGTCCCTCAGGAATGCAGATGGGTCCTTTGTAGGTTCTCCTGCGAAGGTGGGTAGCGACTGGAATCGCGAGGGCTGGTAACACTGTTTGGTCCAGGCCAACAGTTTGGGATGGCTGCAATGGTTTGGTATTGTCTTCCTCTGCTTTGTGGCCATGTGCACACAGTTGGTGGAACGAAGTTGTGTGTGGAAAATTGTGTCACCGGGATTTCGTTGCGGAAATCGTAGTGAGTGAGTTGGTAGCACTGGAATTATCTGTTGGGGGAAGGCAGGCGTGGGAAAGTAGGTGGCGAGTGGCAGTAGTGAGAAGCAGAAGGTAGGCGAGGGACAATTACTGCAGTAAAGGCTGGCTGGTGGGGTGTGGAATGAGTGGACGGTGCTGCATTGTTTACATCTGCCACATGCGCGCTGATAGCAGCTGCGATGCGGTGTCGGTCGCTGCTTTACATTGCCGACATGTGAATTTGCCGTCTTGTACTGTCAGTCTCTCGCCAGGTTGCAAACATTGCCCTTGTACATGCACTACACACAACCTGCATTTGAACACATCATTACTTTCGCCACCTGGACACACTGGGCGGTGACATTGCATTGGTGTACAATCTGGACCAGTTAATAAATCTTTTTACAGTATAGAAGTGTATCTTAGGTTAACTTCTTTAACGCAAATTTTTTTAATATGTTAATTTATTATTGCTCTTATAAATATATATGAATATGCAGGACTGTGGTTGATACGACTACGTACCTCATTTTCATTTCCTAACACTTCCCCTGCAATGTAGAGATGCGACCTTGCCGAATTTTTATGCATTTAATTATTTTCTGAATGATGAAGCGAAAATTTACTATAGTTATTCTCATAACCATACAATGAAAATTTTTTTTGATAGCATGTTTATTGTCTGTCGAGTGCAAAGGCCGATGCACGTATGTACGTTATTTCGTCTCTTAACACTTCCACATGTAATGTCAGTCGTTTGGTCAAGGGATCGGACTGGCGACCCAAGGGTGGTCGGAACGATCTTGCATGCCTCCTGCATTTTTTGAGTTCTAAAAAAACTTAAAAAGATTCCCAGTGCTCCTGGCGACTGCCACTTGAACTCCACTCCCCGATACTAGCGTGCCTCTGCGGGAAACTGGTGAACCAACACACACAAATATGGCCGAGTCGATACCAGTGCTTCTGGTTGCGACCTGTAAAACTTCCAACACTCTGGTGATGAGTGCGGAAATTAAAGATGGCCGCCTAGTGGCAGGCATTAATTATGGCTGCCTTCAGCAGACGACATCGCTGGCGATGGAGAATGGTGCGAAAATCAAGAGAGGGGTGGGATAAATGGAAGGAATATGAGGAAACCCCCTGAGGGATAGAACAGATGAGAGGCAGGGAGGAGACCAGGAGAACTATGAGAACACCCAGGGGTGGGAGACAAGAGAGGGAGGAATATGAGAAACCCCTTCGAGGGATAGAACAGACACGAGGCAGGAAGGAGACCGGGAGGACTCTGAGAAAAAACCCCAAACAGAATGCAAGAGCATTAATTAAGAAAATCCAAAATGGTCGCTGCTGGCGAGAAATGACAGAGCGGGGGGTTGCTGCATGACATCATCCAAGATGGCCACCGTGGCATCGTGGCACCGCAGCCAGCAGCCAGGTGGCGGTGAGCAGACTATTTCTAACTACTTATAAACATTAACGTAGGTCGCACCCCGTGGGACATGCGAAATTATATTTTTAATTAGACCAGGATTTTTTAGAAATGAATTATAAAGTAAGGCTTCTTACTTTACAACAAATCTTGACCAACTTGAAATCATCGAAAAATACTACACCTACAGGTGCTTTAATTTTACTACTGCTGTATTTCCAGAACAATAATAAAATATCAACATACATTATCACAACATTCATATTAACTTCAATCTTCCTCAAGTAGAATTTAACTCTTTAGCTCGTGATGAAAAAAAAAATGTTTGTATGTATAATTCACCTACACATTACGTAAAAGAGTAATTCAATACAGTAATCGAATCCGTGAACAAGTAACAACACGAATGCAATAACTCTATACCAGTTAACAGCTTGATTGAGAAAAGTATTGTTTACTAAAGACAGTGCACAGCGGGAGCGGATAACAGATTTCCCTTTTCCGGAATGAATCCCGTATTTATCTCATGAAAACTTTCCAACTAAATTAAAAAAATTTGCTAATTTCTGGACATTTTGGATACTCGACAAAAGTCGAGTTACAATCTGATGTGAAAACAGATGTACCGAAATTTCACTTTGTAATGGACATTTAAACTTTTGTAAAGAGGAATAAGTTTTGAAGAAGAATTCATTTCAGTGTTTTCAATTATATAGGACGTATCCGGGGCTATGTTAAAAATACTCAGGGATGATGGAGAAAGGCAATAATGCAAATCAGAATAAAGACCCTTGCCCGAGCCGTGAATCGAGCTCAGTGCCTGGGGAGTGGCAGTTATGCATGCTAACAACGATGCCATGAGTTGGCCAACACGACCTGTAGGCGCAGTACAACACGAGGAGTGGGGAAGGTGCACTCCACGATTGCACAGTAGATGGCACGCGGTGTGACGACGTGGTGGGTCCTGCGGTACGATTGTGGGTAAACTGCAGTTTGTGTTTACATACAGACGAGTGTACTTGATCAGTCTTTTTTTATTGGAGTACACTGCCACGGAATGTGTGGGTACGGTGTTTGTGTACGGACATGCTAATGGAAATAGTAGGTAAGCAGCACGATTGTATCGGGCATCCTAACACTGTTTTGATTGTAACGTTCAACGGAGATGTTTCCGGACAGGAATCCTCTATCTCAAATTGATGCTGGTGCCCCTATACCTCATCCCTGAAAGTGTGTAATATCGCCTTGGATACATCACGTCGATTGTATTGTCCTTGTTCCTTCCAAACAAATATTCCAATGGAAGCTGATTTTGCCAAATCTAGAAAACTATAAAGTTATTTCGTAGCTACGTTATAAGGTGTGGATTATCTGCTAACACCTTCACAAAATACGGGCTTTAAGGATTTTCAAACATTGTGGTGGATGGTGATATATTCGGAGATTCCACGAAACCTACATTTTCTAGGCTCATATCGCCTGCAGCTGCAGTGACACGAAATGACAGTTCTTCAAATGATTGTAAGATACCGCGGTGGTGTAGTGATCAGAATGCTCTTCTCTCATCTAGGCGAACCGGGTTAGATTCCCGGCGAGGTCGCTCCCGGATTTTTGCAAGTGGGGAATCGTATCGGACGATGCCACTGGTCTACGGGTTTTCTCGGGGATCTCCCGTTTTCCCCACCCTCGAATATCGGCGCTGCTCCATACTCACCTGGCTTCACCCTCGCCGGCTCTCAAGACCTCGACGTTAACCCTTTAATTCCCATTATAGACAATCGTTTACATGTTGAACAAGAAGTTTGTATTTACACTCTAAATCTGAGTCAGCGTAAATTACACCGAGTTATTCAACAGTCACTTCAATAAATTTTAACTGAGGAATTATGGAAAAAAACCCGTNCATTATAGACAATCGTTTACATGTTGAACAAGAAGTTTGTATTTACACTCTAAATCTGAGTCAGCGTAAATTACACTGAGTTATTCAACAGTCACTTCAATAAATTTTAACTGAGGAATTATGGAAAAAAACCCGTTTTTTTTCATTTATTGATTCAGTGACATCTTCCACTGAAATCTTTAACCGTTTTATTTGCTCTTTTTCATTGGTTTGCTTTTTGACTAATGGATCAGCTAAAACCATGTGTATCAGTTCAAGAGTTTGTTTGAAATTTTTATGACCATTAGGATAGAAACAGTGTTTGTTAGCGAGTTTATTTGATGCCTAACAATGGCACAAACTATTCTTACGGAGTAATTTGCACGGGAAACAATAAACAAAGCTGTAGAACGTGAAAATATACATCTACGCACAGGCTATGATTTACACTCGTGATAAATCTAGAAATCACCGTTCCAAGCCATCAGTCACAGTAGCCGCTGAAGCACAGGTGCAGAGCTCCGGGACTAGATGTCTTGGGTTCGAAACCCTGTCAAGTTGAGTCGTTTCTAAGAACCGAGATTGTATTGCACGGTTGGCCATACTAATGCTTATTTGAACCAACCAAACCCTACACGTTTGTGGCAACAAAATAAAAGAAAAAAAAAATGCTTTTAGCAACTGATTGGATGAGGTATCCACTGATTCATTAAGTGAATNCGGTTGGCCATACTAATGCTTATTTGAACCAACCAAACCCTACACGTTTGTGGCAACAAAATAAAAGAAAAAAAAATGCTTTTAGCAACTGATTGGATGAGGTATCCACTGATTCATTAAGTGAATTTTTCCCTCTGAAGAAATCAGTGATTTTCTACTTATCGTAGGTGAAGCCATTTTTACTGATTAAAATAGCTGGATTTGACTGCGAATCAGTAACTTTCGACTGATCCGAATATAGAGAGTGGCCGGCACAGTGCTCTGCGAGGCTCAGTATCCAACGATTTTTCTTGTGGATAACTGATTGGTAAACCACGCTACTGCTCTACGTTATAACTGGCTCATATCAATGTTCACCAAGCACAATGAGTACAGCTTGTTGGCTGTGATAACGAAACAAGTTTTTTGCCAGCTCATTNAGTACAGCTTGTTGGCTGTGATAACGAAACAAGTTTTGTGCCAGCTTAGTACAGTATGGATGAAAACATTTCTAATTTGCATTACTAAAAATTATAAATTAATGTGAGAATGAAAGGATTAAGGCTCAGTTTCACCTCTTTTGCAGAAATTCTTCGTTTTCGCGTCATAGTTTCGGATTCATAGTAATTACTGACAATGTACAATTACATAAAATTTACATTTTACGAGTTGTTTAATATTTTTGTGCTGTTAATTAATTGTGTGTTATCTGCTTCTTGTAAAATTCGAGAATATATATATATATATTTTTTTTTATAACTAAGTTCTCCCCTTTTTGCAAGCAGAAAATAATATACAGTGCAAATTAGATACAAACAGTTAGTAAATGGTAAATTTTATATAATCAAACATTTTCGATAATAGTTTGCAAACGGAAATTATTACACGAAAACGAAGAATTTCTGCACAAGTGATGAAGCTGAGACTTAAGAGACGCCGAAAACTCTACACTCCACTTCAAGCGATTGTATCACTTCGAAAAACAGTTGTTAAATGGCATGTACGAAATTTTCTTAAAAAATACACATCAAAAGTGACTCTCGTCTTGGAGGTCATGAGCCATATTTGCGGTGAAGTGAAGAGACCGCTGTGCCGCGTGGCTAGAACATTTGCCACAATGGCCTATTGTAACAGAATCTCTGACCTCTGGAGATACATACATGAATCACGTGGTTTCATATCAAATAACTAATATATGTATGCGCTTGAAAGTATTTGAAAACTACGATATGAACTACGCCCTTCGCATTTATGTGTTATGTCACTTATGCGCGTCAATGCTTAGCGTATACAATATCTATAATATCTAATTCCATGATATATTATCCCATTAAAAATAATATTTTGCCACAAAGACAACCTTTAAAACTGCGGCAAAGAGGAAAAGGAAATCTTAGTTAGAAAAGTAATTAATATTATTTAACTAAAAGCATTGTTACTCTGTTGTTGCGCCGTATCTATTGTTACTTCGTGACCTGTCATTTACATGTTAATAATTTATTTCACAGTACAACAAAATCCACCCCTATTCACGCTCATATTTGTTGTTACTGGCGAGGGCAGTGCCATCAGAGACAAACGCTGCTCATATTCAGAAAGCATTACGTTCACATTAACGGCGCGCCGCCTTGTTGATGTCGATCTGCAACCCGTGACAACATAACATCTGAAGACAATAATCCTTCTTCCTTGACGCTCCATTTGGGAGAAGCAGAGTAGGTGTGTTCATAGTTCACAAGACAGTGACTATCATGTGACTCTTCGGGTCTTTATGGAAACTTTGTGACTGTGGGAGTGGCACATGCTCTAGCCACATGAAACAGCAGTATCTTCATTTCCACCGCATATATGGCTCAAGATGACTGCAGCTTTGGTTAATATTTGCTGTGGAAGTTAGGCATTTTCTGTGTAGAGTATAGAAGCAACGCCCTATAATGAAACTCACTGGTTATATAATTGTAATTGTTTAATTTATACCAAGAGACAACCTAACTGAAAAATCCTATGGGGTATCATGGTTGTACATGATTAAGAATACTTCTGAACACTTACATATCTGACAAAATTGACAAAATAAATGTATAAAGATGTTGAAATTCAATTAAATACTGTGACATCCTCAGTTACCATTAAACTTTTTGCCGCAAATCTCTCAGACCCATGTGACAGACACTCCGTCTCTCCTTCCTTCAGCGGAAACAATACTAAACGTTATTTGCCCCGAAGCATTTATAAAATTATATAGTAATAATTACGGAATATATTTGATTACATGTGTCTGTGAGGCCAAGCTGTAACAGGAGGAGAACGCAGGACATAAGGACCCGGCCATAGAGGGGATGATTGTCAGGAGGAAAATAAAGAATCCAGATGGTGTGAACACCAGCTCCTTGCTGAATGTCTGGTCTGAGATCTCATTCAGCTGCACTCATGTCTCCTCGACTATTCCTGGCTTCAGGAGCAGGTCTTTGCTGTCCTCATAGTGGCCCTACTCACTCAGATAATTAACCACGCCTCACTGACGTAGATCGCTGTCCACATGAAACGAGCTATAAACAGACCTTTGGTGTCTAAGCCAGCATCCGTATCAGATGACCCGAAATGAGCAATCAGAGTCAGGTGCGTGCAGAAAACACAGAATACCACATACAATATTTATAAGTGACATAATGACAACTAGACCGTTAAATGCCCTTCTTAACGCCAACTTTTCTTCACAGATATCAGATCAGCAGTATTTGAAACATCATCGTCTGGTAAATTCCTGCTTGGTTCAATTATGGAATGCTTTTTCAAAGCCTTTGCAATATGCATGTCCTGCATTGCTTCTTCCAATTTCTCGAATATTGGAGTGAGGGGAAAATTTATTTCTTTCTTTATTTTGGTAGTCATCATAAAGAAGCAAGTTCAGAAACATGAAACGCTGTCGTACAAGTGGTACTACATTAGCATAGTTGGCCAGCATGGTCAGTATTATCAGATCTCGTACGCACCAAAGTAATAGCACTTGGGTCAATTATAGCCCATGAAGTACGGCATGGAGAATGATAACACTAAAAATTAGTACAGCATAGGGACAGCTAATAGTAGTTTAGTGAACCTAGCCTATTTTCTGTAGTATTTACCAGCCTTCACCACATATTCCTCATCCAGAACTACAAACCTCTGCAACATATCCTGTCTTGATTTATTTCTGAAGCTCATTTTTCACATCCCCAAAACCGTTGAAATGGTCGAATTCCTTAAAATAATTAAATGTGATAGTGGGATTATTTCCATCAAATTGTGTGATTTGTCCTTCAAAACTGCTCCCAAATTGATAAATTTGAAGCGAATATTACAATGACAATGATGAAAGTGTAGACAGTGGCTTTGACGGACTTATTGAGAACAGGACTTCTGATGTCATCATTTTGAATTTCTGTAGTTACTGCAAACGTTTCAAGACCCAGTAGTCACGAGGCTGTCGTAGTTGCCTCGAGACAAGTGGTCAAGTCTGCTTTCTGTGAATATTTACATGGAAAATAAACATATCACGCAACATTTGAAATATTATATAACCTGTGTTGAGCACTGTGATACATCAGTTGACACAACATGATATATCATTACAATCTAATAACAATCTCAACTCTGATGTGTTCTGTGTGTGTGACACACAGAACCCTGGTGGGCACAGTGGCTATCCTAACGTCTTATTTGTCGTTACTCCACCCTACCTTTCGTCCACATAATGCCATAACATACATTAATTCCTTCACAATATGGCCCAGTATTGAAGCCGTAAAATAAAATTACAATTTTATGAAAATATTTTAGTTTCTTTTATTATTTTATTACAACATTAAATGCCATTAAAATTGGATTTAGTTAATATAAGGCTAATCTTAAACCACTTATACGATTAAAATCTTTATCTAAAATTAAAATATAAATTTTATTAAATGTTATGTTCCATTCTTATGTAAATTAAACAAATATTTCGACAATAAATTTTAAATATTCTGTGCAACATAAGTATAAAAGAAATTACCGGCATTACTATTGAGTCTAAATTCTTCTACATATAATAATATAATTTTGATGAAATTCATATAAACTTAGTAGGAATGTAGGTGTTGATGTCGCATTGAAATATATCTAATTAGAGATCGAACCAGAAACATATGCATTACAAGCGAAGCAATTACTTCGACCCCGCATTAATAGTATGATTTTAAGGTGGTGTGTTATTCCCAGTTGCTGTATCTCCAAAACTGTCTTGGTAAAATGGCGGCACTCAGCAGACACACTCAGAGGCCAGACCACTTTATCTCATTAGGCGGCAAACTAATTTGCCTTTTCTCATTTTTTGAAAACAAAGGTAATGTTCCAAAATTTGCCCACTGGAACGTCTTTCGTTGGTACTTCCTTAATCATTCTCAAGTGTCGCGTAGTAATTTTTTTTTTTTTAACATTTGCATTTTCTAATTTTTCTACTTTTCTAACGTTGTTCTATTTTCGTATGTATCAGACTCCAAATATCGCGCTTCGAAAAATAGCAATTTTCGACAGCTAATCCCACCTTTCATGACAACTTCAGAAAACGGCAATTTTCGTTATCAGATGTAACTGCTGCGCGTAAGGTCGGGCACCGGTTCGTATTGTGTTGCATCGACTTCTTCAAGCTCACGTCAAATGTTTTACACGCACTGAACAATGCCACACATTTCCGCGGGCCCGATCTTTGGTGTTTGATTTAATTAGTGATTTCTCTTCAGTTGTGGTTTTTTTACCTTCAAGTTGTTTAATTTCTGCCACGTTATTGTGTTTGTGTCTGGTTTTGTATGTTGGTTCATTATCACACTCTTTGAATCTTAGTACTATTGGATAGTTAATTTATTAAAATTGTTCGTCTTCCATGTGCACAAAACCTACATTTCAGCGAGAATTTGTAATGTGTAATTTTGGTTAAATGATCTAATTACATGCAGTAGTGACAACATATGACAGTATGTAAATACAAAAAAATGAGAGGCCCATTTCTGAATGTAAACACATATCTTGATTTTAAAAAAAGTCTAAATATTTAAACGGGTTTGAAATATACATGGTTTTAATGGTTGACATCTAATTTCCTGGTATTTTCACACTTGACATGCTAGCCTTAGTTAATATTCGGCGAAATAAAATTGTCTGATCTGATGTCAGTAGTTTAACCTTGAGACTGTCGCTGTATCACTTGTGGAGGACCATCAGGAGCAGGAGTGTTTCCTTGCGTGTTCCCCGCAGAAATCTCCAGAGAAGAAATCCTCACTGGAATTACTCCACCCATGACACGCCTACAAAACACATATTGTGAAAGGTGAGAATAATAATAATAGTGAAAGTCAAGATGATAGCTTATGTGTGCTTTTCAATTTAGTGTTGAAGATACCTGAGACACAGCTCTTATTGACGTAAAATACATAAGATGCGCAAAGAATTTAGAAACGATTTATCTTTAAACACTACTAAACTAATGACTCACAAATACTTGCTTACACGATTATTGATCTAAGTATACAGTATATGGCTTCATAAAAAATTAACAGTACAAAACAACACAAAAATATACCCTCTTTCTTTCAATAAAAAAATGGTAAATTTCAAATCACCGTTACAAAGAAAAATCGTTTTTCACTAAAGTTGTATCGTGCAGATGTTTTAATAATATTAGCTAAATAAGTCACAGGATAACATTTAACGATTTATTTTTAAATTTAAGAACAAAAATTTATTAAATAATTTCGTTAATAATAACAATAACAACCAGAATATTTGAAGCATTTGCCTTAAACTAAAACACCTTCACATCCTATGATCACACAGTAACAACGAAGCCTTTGCGTACGGACAAAACTAAGCTAAATATTATCACCTACACCCCCATACACACACATTCAATTATATTCCCTGCCTCATGTTCTAACCATACATCGTCCCTGGAAGTAGAGGTACAGCTGGTAATTAGGGAGCAGTAATGTAAAAGGTACACTTACATTGGCGATGACTTTGCAGGGCTCTCCTAGATAAACTCAAGTAAAAATGCTGGCTGTTGTAATTTTCTGTATTTTTTCGACTTAAAAGTAAGTAGCGAACATTTTAGATAAAATGATTTCCGAAAGGAAATTTTTTTATAAATATTAGTAGTGTACAATGTGTTTGTCTTATATCACATTTGTTGCATCACTTATTTTCATAAAGGAAATAATATTTTGACAAATGTAATTACTAATGATTTCACCTTGCTCCACTTTGTTAATTCTTAAAATTTTTTAATCTCAACATTTTAACACGAAGCTAAAAATTAAAATGTGTTTGCCTCAATTTTATTTTTTTAGTTTTAAAATAATTATATAATATTTTGCAAACTCCAGAAACACCGACAATATAAATATCTGAGCTACAAATTATGTGCTTTTTAAGAAGAAGCTTTGAATAAATAATTAAAAAGCATATCAAACTTACTTTCTTTTCAAAACCAGCATATTAACATAAGATATTTAAAACTTTTATAAACATAGTGTGATTTGAAAAATTTTCATAAACAAAAAATTACGTTATCCTATAAATTCTGTGTATATTGGAATAAAAGTACGTATTATTGTTTAATAGCTATAAAACATTTCTTCGGTTAAAAGTAAGCCTTTAAACCTACTTTGCGAAGTAAATAAAGTCTTATGAGATCACTTTCATGTATGAATGTCTCAGTGGGTGTGTACGTCCTTTCCCTCATTCCAAGGCATTCAATATTTTAACACATCAACCGAATTTCATGAAACTCGGTACAGATATAGTACTTATTAAGTAAACCTGACTTCTGAAATTACTAAACATGCTAAGCACTTACTTTAAAAATGGTGGATTTTGTTTAAATATAGGGTGATATTTAATCTCTTGAGACCAGTCAACCGATTTGAACGAAATTTTGCATTCTAGCAGAGAATCGTGTTCGCATTAACTTTTGCGACAGATATTGTTCTTAGTTTACCATTTTGGAAGAAAGCACAAAATGAAAAATAAAGATATTACATTATATCTCGGAAACTATCAAACCAATTTTCACCCAATTTGGCATGTAAATAATATTATGACAGCCCAGGTAAACGTTAATTATTAAATATAAGTATTTATTTTCAAAATTGTGGGCATAGAAATATTTTAGGATTATTTGTTATATCTACTATACTATTAAACCAATTTTGACCAAATTTTGCATGCCAAGAGTATATATAACAAGAATAATATAAGTTAACATATAGCCATATTTTTCAGCCATTTCGTATGATAGCACAATACAAATATCGATTTTTTTTCATATCTCGGAAAACAGTTTACATTTTCCTACCAAATTCGGCAGACAATTAGAACTTTGGCAGATGTTAGGTAAATCGTATATTTTAAGAACACCAGACATGTATATTCAAAATGGTGGCTTTATAGTTATTTTAGCTTAGATTGCTATATCGATGAACCCATGTAATCTATTAAAACTTTACTTTATATACTGACATTTGATATTACAACTATCAACTGTATCTATATGGAGCAGATTTGCCCGACATTTTGTGACATAGCAAAACATGAATATATAAATTTTATGTCATAACTCGGGGAAAGAATTTACCGATTGCTATCAAATTTGGCAAACAAGTAGCACATTTGGCAGATGTTGTAAAATGGTATGTTTAAAGTACGTTAGACACTTATCTTCTAAATAGCGTACATATGCTGATTTAGCTAAGAATGCTATAGAGTCAAAACCATGAAAAAAAACAATTTGTCATAGTTTGCAAGCAATAGATATTACAACTATCCACTGTACTGAAAGGAATAGTTTTTGTCTGCCATTTTTTAAAATAGCACTATACGAATAAATACGATTTAATGAAGTTTTTACGTCATATTTCAAGAAACAATCCATGTATTCCTACTAAAACTGGCCAAAGATGGTACTGCAGCAGGTAGCGTAAACTGGACTGTTTTAAGAATGTAAGTCACTTATTTTAAAAATTATGGCTATTTTTGATCAGTATTTTTCTTAAAGAAACAAATTACAATTTAATTTTATGCTGGCAATATATATTACAAACATCAAATTTTTCAATACAGAACCTAATATCGCTGCCATTTTGGAAATAATTGCCTGGCCCACTGTAGTGTTATTTGTTTGCCAAATTTTGGAAAGAATCGGTTTGTTTCCCGAGATGTGACAAAACTTGAATTATTCGTGTTGCAATGTCTTACATAAAGGTGGACAAAAGAGACTTTGGATAAATGCATGGGCTTTTTAAAAAGAAGAAGAATTAACTTTTGCTATTCTAAGATATTGAATGACTTGTCTTAGTTAAAATTTGCTTTGAATACTATTGTAACTATTATTATTATCGTAATTTGTATCTGTTGTTGTTCTTGCTGCATATATCTAGTATCATGTAAGAAAATTGGCAATGATGCTAATTATTGGACAAACACTTGCATAAAGCAATTAGTTATTAATGTAATAGATGGATCAATAAAGCATAGGTATTCACCCAATTAAACAGGGCGAGGAGCAGACAGTTAAGTTGTATCTAATTCGAATGAGTTTAATTAAGAAATGGCAATGAAAAGTTTTCCAGGTCAGTTACATTACTCGCCCAAAAGACGACGTCAAAAGTGATTTCTCGAGTCATGGAACCTGATTATTCTGAAAAAGGGGCTGGTACGTTATATCCCTCTTTGTTTTTAGTTATTTCAGTATAAGTTCATATGCTCCATAGTAATAAGGTTAGCTCTCCACGTGTGGCTCAGGCTGGACTACAACATCGAGCCGACTTATCGGCGTCGTGCTGGATGTGTCACCAAGACCTACTTGCACGATAATGACACCAGTTCAGTTTTCATAAGTAAATGGTGCAAGAATGTTCTAGAATCGCAGAAATAAGAACCTTCAAGAGTAAAGCAGAGGTAAGAGGCCAGGCTCCTGCAATGTCACTGCTCCTTCCAGAAAGCAATCACTATATCCTGCCTGTTGGGACTAGTGTGTAGCTTCAGCAGATTAGTGGGACGATGGATAATGAAGATTCAGTTCACATCATAGCTTCAGGCTAGTTTGTGGCAGTGTATTTACTTAAAGGTTGTTCAAAGTGAAGTGAGCACTTTTAAAATTGACCTTTGAAAAGTGTCACTGTCTTTACCTGCATATATTGTAACGAACACACTGTCTTGCATGCGTCCAGTAAAGTTGGAAACGACAGAGGGAAAATATTCTTACTAGTTAAACATTATCGATTACTGAAATTATTTATTTGAGTTTATGTTCTTTTAATAAAAAATAATTCTAAGAAATAGCAAATTTGGAAAATATTAAATTTTTTATAATTTTACAATTTTAGTTGACCGACGCATGAATGAAGTGATCAGGTCCGCGGCAATGTAATTTAAATATGGCAGCAGAAAACACAATGTCCATACAAAAAGATCTTAAATAGGGCGTGCAAAAGAGCTCAGTTTACCGTGAAAAGCCTATAAGGCTTTGTATGTAAAGAAATTCTACTAAAATTATAAATGCGAAAGTCTGTCTGTGTGTGTGTGTATGTTTGTTACGACTCAGCTCCATAACAGTTAAACGGATTTTGATGAAATTTGGTGTGTAGGTACTTTAGGTCCTGAAATAGTGTATATGATACTTTTTATTCAGGAAAATTGTACGGTTCCTGTGGAAAAAACAACAAAACGTAAGTCTGCAACGGCTGAGAACGTGACAGAAATATTTTTTTCCTCTGGTGTCAGAGTTTATCAGGCCGTCCAAGGTCCTCTGAAATGGCTTAATTCAATCGATAAAAACCGGGACTGAATATTTAACGTGCCCTCCGAAGCCCGGAAGCCCTCAGACGTTTTGCCACTAAACGGTTACCCAACCAAATGTGTGCCGCTGAGAACGTTGCTTAATTTTGGTGATCGATTAAGATCCCTCAGGCAAGCGCAAAAAGTTGTACCTACGTACACTTATTTCTGAAGTTACAACTTGATGAAACTCACGTTTTGATTTTCATACATCGACGCTGGAAAGCGGAAATGTGGTAACTACGCGATAGTTGCACAGACACACTCCAAAAACAATACCCTACTTCTTGGCTATCGGGTAAAAAATATTACCTTCCTTTTGGGTTGCCGTAATCAGTTAAAAACCTAGGCCAACATAGCATACTTTCATAATTCTGTTTTCACATAAATTAATTGTCTTTTCCCAATTTATTTATTAGTGTATCACTGTAAAACTCAATNTCTGTTTTCACATAAATTAATTGTCTTTTCCCAATTTATTTATTAGTGTATCACTGTAAAACTCAATTGTACTCGAGCGAAGCCGGGCCAGTTCGCTAGTATTTAATAATAACTAGTTTTCTCCAGCAACTCGTCGTGTCTTTCAAGACTTTGCTTTCCGAAATTGTCTTCTTAATGCCTTAGCATTGATAACTGCAAGGTCAAATTTCAAAAATCCGCTCGGCTCAACGGCGACTACGTTATTTCTAACCAGGCACGTGACAACATATATACATTACTGGGGAGTCTAGAGGAATTACAAGAATAGGCAATATAGTATGCACACTATGAACGTGTGTTGACATGGAAAAATACTTACGACATATTCATCAGCAGCGTCTTATCATTCCATGTTGTCTTCCTGGAAGTGTTTTGTCTGTAGTAACATCCGTAATGTAGGAAATACACAACTAGCGCCTTGAGACGATTCCTTGTGAATGTGTCTCCTGGAAAATATTCTTGTATTCTTGTGGCACATTCTATTTCCACGTCGTTAAAATGGCCAGTAATAATCATCAGCAAACTACGGCTGAGACGTCACACATGTCGACAGACGTAATTTACTCGCCGCCAATCTCGAACAGACACGCCCTCCAAGTCGTTGCACTGGAAAATGTCATAGTGATTACTTGGTCGATAATCTTCCCCCTGCACAGAGCGTGAAATTCTGTCTAGTAGAATATGGTCTTGTCTGCGAGCATCGATTATATATTTGTCGTCCACTTCATATCTTGAGACTAAGGTAGTTTTGTCATTTACGGCGTCACTGTGAAAGAATTTTTTGACTGCTTGCGTGAAATTACGTTTCCTTGTATAGGCTATTCACGGTAAACCGAGCACTTTTTGAAGCCCTCTCATTTGGAATAATAGTCAATAAATATATTTTATTGTATTCTTAGACGTTAACTACTGAGGGCGGTGAAATATATACACTGTGCTTATTACTGATATGGCAATATTTACTTTAAAAAGTGGTGGTAGAATAACAAGTTGCTGATAGAATAACGTAACTAAGATCTTAAAGGTGCTCACTCTACTGTGAACAACCTATAAGCGGAGGAATGTGTGCATGTGTGGTGAGGCGGTATCAAACGAGTAGTATATGCAGAGTGATTCACGAGGAGTTACCATCACTACAGGGATTATTCCTAACATCATTTGGTGCAAAATATGCTATGCAAATGTGGGTCGTATTCACAATTTAAAAGAGCAGTTCGAAAAATTGGAAATGCCTAGATTATTGCTGCGAATGGGGATGGATGAAAGGTATTGTTTACCAAAGGACTGCACAAACACGTGAGCTTAATCAGCGTATCACGCATGCCGCTACATAAATCAGAGAGAGCCATGTGCAGTTACGTAGAGCAACACGTGCGGTTCATAANAGCGTATCACGCATGCCGCTACATAAATCAGAGAGAGCCATGTGCAGTTACGTAGAGCAACACGTGCGGTTCATAGGCGTGCGGCCAAGTGTATGGAAGTAGACGGAAACATTTATGAACATCTTTTGAAAGCTTGTTAGACGCAATTGAAATGCTTAACTGTAAACAACATGACCTGAAAATATATTACTATATTTACTTTTGAATGGGTTACTATTTCATTCATAATTTTTCAAATANAAACAACATGACCTGAAAATATATTACTATATTTACTTTTGAATGGGTTACTATTTCATTCATAATTTTTCAAATATTTCGAATTACTCACTAAATATTGGGAATAGGACCCACATGTATATGAAATATATTTTGCTCCAAATTATGTAAGGAATAAGCCCTGTGAGTGGTGGTGAATCCTCGTGAATCATTCTGTATAATAGGTTTTCACAACCACTTTTCAACCACTTTACATACAATAAAAATTTTACCTCAGAATTTATAGTATTAATAAAATAAATTAAATAAAGTAATTTAATAATTAAAATAATTACTTAATTTTCTTTATAACATTGAATCATTTAAAAATTAATTTAATAATTTATATTATAATTGTTGAACATAGGTAAATTAAAGAATTAACTTATGTATTGCGTAAATATGGTTCCTCATTACCTAAATTTAAAAATGTNTTGAACATAGGTAAATTAAAGAATTAACTTATGTATTGCGTAAATATGGTTCCTCATTACCTAAATTTAAAAATGTTTTGGAATAAAATATAAACTGCATGAATTTAAATGTAAACCTTATGTTCTCCAATTAAAAATTATAATTATGACATGGGATGAACATAAGTAGTTGTAATACCTGAAATTAATTTTTCAACTAATGTTTATTCAATTAAAAATATTAAATAATGCATTTAATAGTTAGATTAAATTATTAAATAAAACACATTAAAAAATCTTATTTATATTAAATATGGTTGAAAAGCTGTATATGGGCGATTCTCTGTAAACTCGTTAACGACCCATACAAAGCTGTCCGGACATTTTTATAGCATTTTTGTGAAAACAACCTTACTAAGGGCTAGATAAATAACCGTTAATCCTAATACATAAAAATGCCCATTGAATTAATAGCAATTTTTCTAGATATTTAGATTTTTCNTGCCCATTGAATTAATAGCAATTTTTCTAGATATTTAGATTTTTCTGGAAAATAATGGCCGGGGACTGTTTGATGTGACAAGGGACTATTTTAGGCGTGAGAAGGGACTGTTTCGGGTGCAGGGGACTGTTTTAAACACATCAAAATCACCATTGTAGTATTAATTTTGATACCTGCCCAATCCTATGGTTTATAAGTAGGTATGGAATCTGCTCTCGGCGTAAGGCGCCAGCACTTGATGCTAGCCCTCCGTGTTAGGGCGTAGGAATATGTCGACACTATTGTCTCTAGGTCCAATTTACCAAATAAATTCACCTTGTTTTCAAGTTACCCTAAGTCAGTTTTATTTATGCTTAACAGGGTCACTTCTACAGGAACACACGATACAACTCTCCCCTTCCCTTTTGCTACGTAGGCTACGTAAGGCTTGACGCGGAAATTTGCGCCGTGGGGGGAGCAAGGTTCGTCGCACTTCCGGTATGTTTCTACTTAGCTTGTCTCGAGGCGATGGTTCATCTCCCAGCTGGCGACCTGGGACTGCTCCGGCACTTGGTGGGCGTCTTGACGCCTCCTCTCGGCTCCACTCCGTACTGCTCGTTTGACGACGGCCGACTGCCCTTGGTGTCTCGTCCCGGATTCACTCCGCACTCCTCGATTCCCGTCGGCCGACTGCCGGTTTTCTCGGACTCTTCCTTCCGCACGTCTCGCTTGACGGTCTCCGACTGACGTTGACGTCTTGATGCATTCTCGCGAACTCGTTTCTCTCGGCTCCGGTCCACACTCCTCGTTTGACGAAGGCTGACTGATCCGTTCCTCCCTTTTCCTCGCGTTTTTGTATGCTCGTTCGCCATATTGAACTAGCATCCCCTCTGCACGTGGCCGGGCTGCTTGCCGCGTCCCCCTGGGTCGTAAAACACGTGGCCGCTGCTCCTGTGATCCGCACGTGGCCCGGCGGGCCCGGCGTCGCCCCTTGATTCTGGCATGGAAGTTTGTTGTTCCGTTCTGCACGTGCGGGAACACTTGGGTGGCCTCTTGGTTTGGCGCAAGTGTTCCTTCCGCTGTCCCCGGATATCGTGTGGCTATTATTCCCGCCCGCTCGCCAAAAGCTCTCATCGTTTATTGCAGTAGCCAGCCTGGGACAGACACAGCCGATGGTGTGAGCTCGGCATCCTTTGGCAGCTGCGAACGCAGCTGTGCCCGCGCACGTGTGTCTTCTGCTGTCTCTGGATATCGTCTGCACGTGCAGGAACATTTGCACGTGCAGGAACCTTTGGTAGCGCACCTTGCAGATGCGAGGCGCGGCAGCGTCTTCCTGGCGTCATTCTTCCAGCATGTCCGCAAAACCCTTAGTATTTATTGCGGTCGTCCGCCTGTGAGTCTCGACAGAGCGTGTTTTCTGACGAATAAACTGTCTTTCAGGATGCGGGACGCGTCAATTTATTAATATAGGCCATGTTTATGCACTACAGGCATTGCTATAATTACAATGCTTTTACTGAGCAATCAAAAATCAAACATTAAACCATCACTCACAAATGAAAACAAAAAATGATAATGCTTGTTCTAAGCAACAAAAAAAACTTTTTAAATTAACAAATACCTGTTCCATTTCCAAATGTACATTACTTCTAATATTGTGTACTTAATCTGAGATCAACTTATAGCTTTGTTTACTTAAATAAATATAAATGAGGCATGCAAATTCAGTCAGTTTAATTCTATGTCATTCCATAACTATTTTACAGTTAGAATAGAACAATAAAAAACAGTCTCATCAATAAAGAGACCACAAGTATGAGAACAATGTGCTACTTAGTTACCATACAATCCTGATTATATAATATATTTATTGTTTCTTTCTTAATCAAATAAGGCACGTTAAATCACAGTCAGATTACTTTGTAACACAATAATTAGAATGAACACATTATTGCTCAAAAACGTCCACTAAGGCCGGGAATTTATAAAATACCCTCTTCCCCTTTAGTATTAAATCAGGACTACCCAATTTCTGAATTACCTGATCATAGAACACGTCTGAAATATCATTTTCATCTATTTTAAAGGTTTGTACCTTGTCATCACAAATCTTCAAAAACGTAACTCTCAAATAATTTTCTTCTTCGTCGATTTCATTTATCACAGCAGCATATCTATAGTCCATATTTTTTACGGAGAATCTTACGAGAACGTAGTCTCCAGTATTGCAACATGGCTGCTGTTCACCACTGGTTCCAGCGACTTCGGCATCCAGGGCTTTAGTTAGCATGTCCGGTGTGAGTTCAGCTGAATTGAGATCGTTTTCCAATTCGGACTCGGTAAACACATCTTCTACTCTCCATCTGGGTTTCAAATCATAGGTAATATTTCCTATCTTAAAATGATCACAAATTTTGCTGTTGCAAAAGCAGCTGAGACTTCTCATTGTCAGAGTTACACAGTTTGAGGGGAGACCGGGGATAGAGCTGAAAAAGTCACCAGTGACTTGATGCACATTCAAGGTGCCTTTGAAACTCTTCTGTTTGGACGCCTCCTTTTCAATTGTTTCGATCATTGCTTGGATGTCTTGACCATCAATTGTTATGCATGTAATGCCAGGGCATCGCTCGTGGATGGATTGTACAAATGATTCAATATCATTGATATCACCACCAGCATTTACGACAAAATATGCTGTTATTTTGCAGGTGACTCGGACGCCATCTGGTGCACCCTTCCCATATCCACTCTCTGTATAGTTCTATGTAAATTGCTCTACAGCTGGAATTTCTTCAGAGAGTTTAGATGCCATTATGAAAAACATCGTTTTGTTACGATATTGCGTAACGGGGCCATCGCTCAAGAAATGTACACGTTTAATTCCACGTGGTAGAGCTTTGAAAATTGGTTGTAAATGTACCCAAATGGCAGCAGGTGAATGGGCTATGTTCTTGGAGACTGTGCAATATCAGCGTATTTAATTGTTTTGATAAATTACGACTGTATGTAAGCTCAGCTGGGCTCGAGATCCACCGAAATGGAAGGCTTGTAACTTTTCCGCATACTTCGTGCAATAATTCTCACTGAAATCCACGTGATTCAGGACATCCTCGTCTTGTAGATTTTTTTAAAAATGCTTCATGGTATCAAATTGATGTACGATATTTCTTTGATGGCCAAAGAACTTTTTCTAAATCTTCATGCAACTGCGGATGAACAGCAACAGATTTTTTCAAATATTTTGTCTTTTTCCGCGGTTTTTGAGTCTTCAGATCTTGAATCTCTTGCCTCTCAGCAATCCACATCTTATATTTCATGACTTTGGTATCGTCAAACTCTTTGTATCGGGGAGTCTTAGTGGCGCAAATCAGGCAACTTCTCGACAAACAGTCTACGTTGTACCGATCGCAACACACTTCTTCAAGTAACTTCTGGTGGTTGTTGTAAGATACCATTTTTGCTTCATATAGAGCGCATAGCTTCATGTCCAAGTTGCTGTGGATTATACATAAGCATGTATCACGATTTTGAGCATTTGGCTGGACTACCCAGAACGGACGAAATCGACTAAATGTTTGATAACTTATTTTGGAGTTATCAGTCACGAATTTTTTATATAAATTACGAATTGTATCAAGCAGATACATTTTTTGTTTTTTGTAAGTTTTTCTGGTAATAAATTCCTTTTTTCCGGATCCTATACGGCTGTTGCTATCGTCTTCAAAAAAATTCTGAACCACCTGTTTGTAACTATTAGGTATTCTCATCCGTCGCTTTATAGGCACGGCCAAAGAAGTGTAGGGTTTTGACTTGTTTACGCCTCTATAAATAACAGAACTATCTTTGGGTATCCAATGCCTATACTTTTGGACTAGAACTCCAGACACGACTTTTGTAAATATTTGTTTATCGGTGCTACACTTTAATGTTGAATAATTTTCTTTCAGCAGTTTATTAAGAATGTCGCCAAATAACGCTTTCTTGACCACCTCTTTTCTACTATCAGGCTCATCTAACATTTTCTGCATTGTTGTATTCGGTGTATCCTCTATATTTTTTGTGTTTTTACATTCAAGTCTTGCTAATATTTTCCTGTACTTCTCAAGTTGATTCTGTAAACGTGCTATTTTTTTATTTGTTTCTTTGTTAAGATGTTCTCTTTGCTTTTTGGCCTGTCTTCTTCGCTTTGCACTGCCACTGCTGACGGCAGAGCTTGGAGCAAGACGAAGGTGTATTAGAATTGGAATGAGGTGTCCTGAAGTTGGAGTAAGGTATTCAGGATCTGGCAGTGGCGTGTTTTCACGTATAAATGTATTAGTAACACTGTTTAATCGCTTGTGTTTGGCACGGTAAGCAGAACAGTATTCTTTTCAATTCTTTAAGGCAGCTCTGTGCTCACGTGGAGTCATGTCTTTAGCAAGTTTTCTCAAACCTTTTTCCTTTTTTTTATATATATTTTAACCTCTCCTTTTCTTTTATTTCTTCCCTCTTTTGAGGGTCATGCGTCGGTATCTTAGTTTTTCTGCTTCTCTCTCTTTTTGTAATAATTCCTCCCTGGATAGCTTTTTTCTTTTAGTAGGCATTTCGAAGTAAATGCATCAAACCTGCAATAAAGTCTTACGTTTAGAAATGTAAACAAGTACAACAAATTTACTTTTAAAAAGTGACCATTGTCTAATTTCCACAATCCCCTGGAATGGTGGACAGTCCCCTGCCATGTTTTTAGGCAGGGGACTGTAGGCAGGGGACTGTGTTTTCGGACCAAATCACGTATTCTTAACCTAACTATTGCAATTAATTTTATTTCGTGGCAACTGGCAGGTTTGTACACAAATCATAAGAGTAATACATACAATATATCCAATTAAATAGATAAACTATAAATAAAAATACTTACCAGAGGACTGTGTGTCGTAGCAGCCTCTACGCGTGGCTCATAAGGTTTATTGTTTTACTTGCGTTCGGAGCGCTTTTCGTTTATTATTTTTCGATATTACTTCCACAATTTCGTCCGGACAGCCATTTACGAGTTTACAGAGAATCGCCCATATGCATATTTAAGACCTTAGGTGTTTTCAAAGATTATTATTTTTTGGTTTCCGTTGTGTCCTATTTTGTATACTATTGTATATGTTAAAAGTCTTAAAAAGTTATTTCCTAGTCCATTACTACTGAATTGTTGATCTTTTCACTTGTTGAACACGTTTCTGTAATTACTTAGTCGCCTTACGGCACACATTTATCAATTATCACGAGCCGAAGTCTACTGATCAAGCATCTGGGCACTCCACAGAATCAAAAAACCAGAAAACAGCTGGACCATGATGAGATTGGTGTTCGGCAGCCCTCGCAGTTCTTCCGGCACTTCCAGAGTCTTGCAAGTACATATCCTCTACTGCACGACGTAACCTACACCGACCAGCCGGCTGTTACCTCAACTGTGAAGCGGTGTGACGAAAATGTTCATTTGCTCCTTGAAATAGGCGTCTTCGATTGCAAGACTCTTGAATTATCAGTGCACGATTGTGTCAGTGACGAGTGTGCACTTCATTTGTACCATCCACAAACAAAATTTCCTACAAACATTGGAAATATGAAACAAATTATTTGTGGGTGAACGACGTTTATAAAAGTACGACAGGGAAAATTGAGAATTTAATAACAAAATAAAAAATTATAGCATTTTTAAATTATGCTCTGAACGATGTGATAGCGCTTGGCCCAGTTTGGAGGTTACAACGCCACCGGGCCCATGGCCAGAGGTTCTTGTGTTTGCGTGTGCATATGAGCTTTGCTCTATCTTTAGAAAAACCCAGGTAATGAAACCCTCCCATTCCCCTCGTAATTTTTTAGTGGACGAAACACACATGTTCTACAGCGTAAAAAATTATTTACTTGCGTGATTATAAGTTTTGATGGAAAAATTTATGTTGTTATGCTATTCGTAAAAAAATCATTATTATATACAAATACATATCGACGTGTTTAATTATCTCATAATATTTTATTGTTTACGAATCTTTTGCATTTTTTCAGTAAATATGGATACATGTAAAATATTTCCTCCCATGTGTTTTGTAAATATTGTATTTAAATATATATTGCTAAATATCTTCTTCCATTTGATGTGTAATTACGATGTATGTTTATATTTAATTAAATTTTCTTTGAAGTTTTTTTTGGAATTATGATGTAAAATAAATTATTTTGTTGCAAGTATTTGTGTAATATTTTCATTCGTATTGAAATCATTTTAAAATGATGTGAGTGTTTTGATTACTGCTACATGCAAGCGATACAGAGGAGAGAGAGAGAGAGATAGAGAGAGAGAGAGAGAGAGAGAGAGAGACAGGTAGAGACTGGCGGCGTTCTTGTGCGATGTGTCAGAATGAAGGTCGTCATGCGATCACATCTCCTCCGTCAGCATACTCCCCTTACGTCTTCACACTCTCGAGAGGTAGTTAATGTAGGTCAGTAGCAGTACCATTGCGCCGTGCACATTTTTTTAAAATTTAATACACTTCTTTAAATTGTTATCTGCTAAATATTTCACACGAGTTCTTTTTTGTAATAGTAAAACCAAAAATCCTAATAATGTGCAGCAAATTTAAGAGTATATTTTTTAATATTGTAGGTTAATAAATCAAGCCAAATTATTATGTAATACGAGGCACTGTTATGAAATATTGCACGTACTTGTCCCTTATCTAAGCAAAAAGCAAGCACAATAAATATATTAAAAAAGAGATGAATCTATTTCACGTAATTGACCCTTCTACAATGGAAAATCAAGTGTAATTAACATATTAAAAACACATAGAAAAAAATATTACACGCGCTTGATTCTTCTCAAAAAAAAGCAAATGCAATAAACATATTCAAAAGAAAAAAAAAATATTGCACGTACTTGTCCGTTCTCCAAGGAAAAAGCAAGCGCAATCAATATTTCAATCAAAGAAAGGAAAAAAATACATATGTTCTTATATTGAGAATAAATTAATTACTGCCCACACACACAGTTAGCAGTTAAATAACATTTCACTATATTTAACTCATAAACCACACATAAATATTACACCAAAAATTTGGTTAAAATTCTTGGTTCGCAAGTGTAGGAGCAAAAAAAGAAAGTCTCTAAAATCACATTTTTTACATCCATATAAATATATAATATTGCTGCAGACTCTAGGATGGTAGAAAACTTAGCACAAATCTAATCATGCAGTATTCCAAGTCCATAAGAACGTACACGCAGTTAGTCAGTTCAAGGTGTAAACAGCAACATCGTCACGTAACGCGCGTAAAATACTTTAAATTTTATTTCAACAATGGTGAATCTCATCCTCGTCAGACCAATGGGAGGGAGGGTTAGCATCGAGAGGCAGCGGAAACCGCATGTCTTCGCAGCAAAGGCATCTTTCAGTGTTTGTGTAGGCATTATCGGAGACCTGAAGGAACTGTACCGACAGGGATGAGTCAGTCATATTGTTGGAAGAAAGAGTCCCCGTTGTTTGCACATGTAAAACTGTCATTTCGGGCGATCCATGTCCAGATGCGGTACGTTGCCATCTTCCAGCAGCAGGGAACCTTCAGTTATGTTGTCGCATGTAGCCAACTCACCCGTCTGGAAGCCACGAAAGGGTGGTGTCTTCAGAAGGTTTCCGTCTGGGTGCTTAGGAAGGGCGTCTCCATCGCGATGCCGACTGTTGCTCTAGGTGCAGCGCCAGATTCCACCATGGTCTTCGATGGTGCAGCGTCGCATCACCCTGAGGTGATAGATGCAGAGGAACCCATTTTTTCGAATAATTTCCCTGCATTAATTAGGAGAGCCTCGTCACTCTCGGACCAGAAGTCAATCGATGACATTACGAGGATGGCTGCTAATTTCCTTAAAGTAGCCACAGCATGAGGTCTTCAATACCAATACAACTATGGAATATCGACGTCCAAACTAAACCTTATAAGCGAGTTCCCATCCCCCTCCTATAATGCTCAGAATACCCACACCACAGTTTGCTTTCCCTTCGTCATGCGTCTGCACACCTGCGGTTAAAAAAAAACCTATATATATTTTTTAATGATAGTTAGGCAGGACACTTAAATTATAAAACAATATTATTTTTTCTTTTAGTACATACTAAGAGCCAAAAAACCTTGTACACCTGCCTAAAATCGTGTAGGGTCTCGGCGAGCACGCAGAGGGGCCGCAAGACGACGTGGAATGGACTCGACTAATGTCTAAAGGTATGCAGGAGGCAATTCACACCATGAATCCTGGAGGGCAGTCCACAAATCCATAGGAGTGTGAGGCTGTGGAGATCTCTTCTGAAAAGCACGTTGCAAGGCCACCCAGATATGCCAGTAATGTTCATGTCTGGTGATTTAGGTGTCCAATGGAAGTGTCTAAAGTCAGAAGAGTGTTCCTGGAGAAACTCGGTAGCAACTCACGACGTGTGGGGTGTCGCATTGTCCTGCTGGAATCGTCCACGTCTGTCGGAATGTACAATGGACATGAATGGGCGCAGGTGATCGGACAGTATGCTTACGTATGTCACCTGTTAGAGCCGTATCTAGACGTATCAGGGGTCCCATTTCACGCCAACTGTACACGCCCCATACCATGACAAAGCCTCCACCAGTTTGAGCAGTCCCCTGTGGAAATGTAGGATCCATGAGGATGTCTCCATACCCGTACACGTCCATCTGACCGATACAATTGGAAACGAGACTCGTCAGACCAGGCAACGTGTTTCCAGTCATCAACAGTCCAATGTCAGTGTTGGCGGGCCCAGGCGAGGCGTAATAATTTGTGTCGTGCAATAAACAACGGTACACGAGTGGGCCTTCGGCTCCGAAAGCCCATATGAATGATGGTCCGTTGAATAGTTCGCACGCTGCCACTTGTTGATGCCCCAGCATTGAATTCTGCGCCAATTTGAGAAAGAGTTGCGCGTCTGTCATGTTTAATGATTCTCGTCAGTCGTCGTTTGTCCCGTTCGTTCACGATCTTNTTTGAGAAAGAGTTGCGCGTCTGTCATGTTTAATGATTCTCGTCAGTCGTCGTTTGTCCCGTTCGTTCACGATCTTGTTCCGGCCGCAGCGATGTCGAATATTTGATGTTTTACCTGATTCCCGATAGTCACGGTACACTCGTTAAATGGTCGTACGCGAAAATCCAAAGTTTATCGCTACCTCGGAGATTCCATGTCCCGTGTCTCGTGCGCCGACTATAACAACGCGTTTAAACTCACTTAAATCTTGATGACCTGCCATTGTAGCAGCAGTAACCGATCTAGCGACTTTGCCAGACGCTTGTTGTCTTATATAGGCTCTGCCGACGCGTAGCGCAATGAGACTAACCAAGGTATGGAGAGTTATTTGCATACGCACACCTATACCAGTTTTTTGGCTCTCTAGCGTATATATCGTCAAAGTATTAATATTTTATGAACTCAATTAGGAAAAAAAAANATACCAGTTTTTTGGCTCTCTAGCGTATATATCGTCAAAGTATTAATATTTTATGAACTCAATTAGGAAAAAAAAAGAGCCTTTAGCGGAAAGATTAGGTATAGTCTTAATCGTTGTCATTCCTTATGTATTTTGGGTCACTGAACACGAATCTGAGGTTTACTGACAGAATGTTTGCCCGGAACATTGTTATTTTTGCAAAAACCTCGAAATTTTGGTTTTTTTTTTGGTATTTCTACTTATATCTTGGGAGCTATGCTTTTTTTTTCTCGAAAAGACACCCCCCCCCTCCTATNATACCAGTTTTTTGGCTCTCTAGCGTATATATCGTCAAAGTATTAATATTTTATGAACTCAATTAGGAAAAAAAAGAGCCTTTAGCGGAAAGATTAGGTATAGTCTTAATCGTTGTCATTCCTTATGTATTTTGGGTCACTGAACACGAATCTGAGGTTTACTGACAGAATGTTTGCCCGGAACATTGTTATTTTTGCAAAAACCTCGAAATTTTGGCTTTTTTTTTGGTATTTCTACTTATATCTTGGGAGCTATGCTTTTTTTTTCTCGAAAAGACACCCCCCCCCTCCTATNTTTTTTTTTGGTATTTCTACTTATATCTTGGGAGCTATGCTTTTTTTTTCTCGAAAAGACACCCCCCCCCTCCTATATAAAATTAAAGTAGACAAAAGTGCCTACATTTTGTGTCCATAACATTGTTTTGTACGACAAACCGTTCCGCCTCTAGAGCGCGCCAAAATATGGGCAAAATTCCCAAAAATCGCAAAAGCACCATATTTCGACTTTCTACGCCCGATGTCCGTGGAAACGACTCATGTTATGATAGTTTTGACCATGTATGGTGTTTAACTTGATGAAATACACTTAAAAATAAATACGGGGTCCGCTGAAATACACGTGAAATAAATATTGGGTCCAGTCGTTTTCAAAAAATTGTCTAAAATCAAATTGAAAGAAAGGAGACAAATTAGTGAAATAAAGTAAAAATCATCTGGCCTGCTGCGCGCCATAAACTCATGGAAAGATAGTAAATGAATATTGGAATGAATGTTTGACTGTTGGAACATGGGGTTATGCGTCTTATCTCAGTGAGCCGTTGAAGACCCTTCTTTTTTTTGTGGAAGATGGTCGCTACCTAAGGAGGGCCCCTCCCCTCCAAGTACAGTTGTACTTGTCCCTGAGGGCCCCAACCAAGCCACCGGCTCGTCAGTTGATGTTCAGATATTCCACTGTTCGTATTTGTATCCGGTTTTACAAGTTCGATTTACCATACTAACGTGAATGTCGCGATGTCGGTGTTTTATCTGTGACTTGCCGCTAGAAGATGGAGGGACAATAACAACAGTGAAAGAGAAAGGAGTTGCATCGTTTATTGAAGCCAGTAAAAGAAGGAAACATGGGAAGGGCGGTAGTTTGAGGCGACAAACGTCTGTCAAAGTGCATGAAAAGTGTAGGAAATCATATAGAGATGATCGATCCATTGTTGCTTTCCCGAAAAAACGAGACGCCAGTACAGCTCAACGAACCCAATCAGCAGTCATTAATTTTTCATTCAGAACTAACTGTTTCATATGTGGATTGGAAATTACTGCTGCGTTTTTGGCTGCAGAATCCCAAAAACCTCCAAATGAGCGGGATGTTGTGTGCCAGGTTCGTGACACAACTCAAAGCTTGAGAAAGAGTATTATGAAGGATGCCCAAGAAGCAAATGATGAATATGGACGGGCTATACTTCGCCGGATTGAGCATGTTTCCGACTTGGTTGCATACGATGCGCAATACCACAAAAGCTGTCGTACAAAACTGTGTGCTAAAGCAAGATAACCGAAAGTAGTATCGACAAGGCGTGGTCCATTTGCACTTGAAATTGATGTTTCAATGGAATACCTTGAAAGCAGCAATGATGAATGCCAGTTCTCGTTAGATGAACTAATTGAACAGATAAAAGGAGACTATCTGCAAGATGCAAAAACAGTCAAGGCCAGACTTAAAGAGAAATATGGGGAGGATATAATGTTCACGACCAATAAGAAAAAGAAGACTGTTGTTTGTTTAAAAAATTGTTGGGGAGAATATACTGAAATATGCATGGTATCAGCAGAAGTGTAAGTCTGAAGCAGAAGAGAAGCTTCGTGTAGTGGAAGCAGCTGCAAAGATAATTTGCGAGGAAGTCAGATCGCAGGTTTATGATGTCAGCGAGTACCCAGCTCAAGACTATTTTCTGGAAGAGGCGGAGTCAGTCATTCCTGATACACTCAAACATTTTCTGCATACTTTGATTGTGAAGAGAAAGAAGGGGGAACATACTGATAAATGGGGAAAAAATGCCACGCAATGCCTCGCTCGTTTCTGTCAAAATTACATGTCGGAATTGGAGAATTTATTTACATAAAATATGGGTCCCGGAAGTTGATCGATATTTTGAGTTCGTTGGGGTTTTGCTGCAGTAACTCAGAAGCAGTACGATGTGAAATTTCATCAACCCTTCATTCGCAGGAAAAAGTAACAGAAGATGGATTTATTCAGTTCGTATACGACAATGCGGATTCTAATACTAGAACAATAGATGGATACAACACGTTCCACGTCATGGGAGGAATTTTTACTGTTGCCCCAGCTACTGCTGTACCTCCAGATGCAACAATTCAGAGAATGGCAAAGATACCAGCTGCAGATGTTGTTGGAAAATTTGGCCATGTTAATTTGAAACGTTTCGAGGCAAAAGAGGGAGGTGACGAACTGAAGGCAATAAAGATTGAAGACCTCTCTTACAAGTTTGGGACATTCCAGATCACCTATCTCTCAGGTGCTGAAATTATATGGCTGTTCAGCATACACAAAGATGTGTCCATAACACCGGGATGGAACGCGTTTATGGAACAAGCCACCCAGGGCCTCGCCTTTGAGAAATTGTACACTGAGTGCCTTCCTTTTATTAATGCTCCTCCTTCCGAGTACGACACCATCAACACTGCATTGCTGGAAGCAGCAGGAAAGTGCAGGGCTAACACACAGACATCGTGTGTGGTCACATTTGATCAACCGCTCTACTTAAAAGCATGGTACATTGTGGCTAATTGTGATGACCCCATGCTTCAACATGTGGTAATTCGCCTAGGTGGCTTTCATTTACTGATGTCATACTTGGATTCTGTCTGTTACCCAATTAGTGTCAGTGGATGGAAGGATTGAATTCACACCTACTATGCCATGAATACAATTGAAAAATTGATGACAGGGCATATGTACTACAGGGCAGTGAGAGCACATATTCTAGAACATGCTGCTCTTATGAAAGTTGCCCTGAACATGATACCCTTCTCCTCGGGAACTGAATCGCAGTTGGAAGAAATTGTGCATAATTTTTATACATCGGTGATCCTTGCCAGGGACCCTTCTGAATGTCGAGAAATCAGACCGAAGGTGTATGAACAGCTCGAACGTTTGATACAACCCCCATATGGTCCAACCTCGAAACTGTGGATGCAGTACATAGAAATGGTCAATCTAGTGGAATTATTCATTCTGGCTGAGAGGACTGGTAATTGGGAGCTACACCTGGAAACAGTATGGAAGATGCTGCCTTACTTCCATGCATCAGGTAATTTTCATTATGCTAAATCCGCACACTTGTACCTCCAGGACATGTTGAACTTGAAGGAAACTATGTCTCCTGATGAATACGAACAACTTGCCGATAATGGCTTCTTTACAGTGCGATGGTCAGCCACGAAGTTTTGCTCAGGGGCATGGATTGATATGCTCATTGAACAATTCCTCATGAGGAGCATGAAAGTAAGCGGTGGCCTGACTGACGGGTGAGGGGTAGAAGAAAGCATTCAGACAAGGTGGACCATGTCCTTGGCAGCAGGGCAACACATTTGCGAGCAAATTGAAAATTTCTGTGGTGTTTCATTTGAAACCTCGCATCAGCATCATGGCCTGGCAGATGGAAGAATCGCTCGTGACAACAAGGATTGTGCAAAGATGTATGACTGGTTGCAGGAACATTTCCCATTCTCACAAAACCCCCATTTGTTTTCTCTTAGCACAGGAGTTGTTGCTGACAACAGGGTCGACTGTCATCAGNAGCATTATTAAAAGAGCTCCAGCCAACTGTAATTTTGGTGATGTCAAATTTCAACGTAATGACCGTGTCCAGCCACTTGCCATAATGAGCAACGCAATAACAGTAGAAATCGAAGTTTTCCCCATTAATCCCACCATGTTGTTTCAACGAATCAGTGTGGTTAAGAATTCAAATGAAGAACTGGAATACGTCTTGACGTACGACCTCTGACCATACTCTTTCTCTCTGTTTGATCATGTTCTGAGAAAAGGGACCAAATCAAAGCTGTACAAAGAATTCGTCCCCATTCAAAACAAGGACTTCAGAGGTCAAGTGCAGTATGTGATCGATGGTGGGTTCTTGCTGCAGAAAGTTGTCTGGACCGACAACCAATCTTTTTCAAAAATATGTGACAGATACGTAGGATACGTTATAACAACATATGGATCCCAAACAAGAGTTGTCTTTGATGGGTACCCCGAACATGAGCAAGGTAGAACGAAAAGTGCAGAAAAGTTGAAAAGATCTATGAAAACTAGTTCCGTGGACATCCTCTTTGATGAAACCATGACCCCAACCACAAAGAAAGAAAAATTCCTGGCCAACCCAAATAACAAAAAACGACTGATTGCCAACATGACTGCGAAACAAGCATCAGAAGATGCGGACACGCTGATAGTCACAGAAGCGCTGTCACTGGCTAAATCCAATGAGTGTGTGGTCGTGGTGGGAGAAGATGTAGACCTGTTGGTGATTCTCATTGGTTTGTGCGAGGAAAACAACGTTTTCTTCTTAAAGCCAGGAAAAGACAAAACTCCATCAACAACATACTCTCCACTCCTCGCTGTAAAGAACAAGACTGTTGCAGAGTACATTCTGTTCTTACATGCTATGAGTGGCTGTGACACGACGTCAGCACCATTCAACCAGGGGAAATTAAGTTTGCAAAAGCACTCATTAAAAATAGTGACCTTGCTGACGTCGTCAATGTTTTCAAAGACAGCAACGCCACTCCCCAGACCATCGCAGTAGCCGGAGAACGATTTTTGGTCGAAGTATACGGCTACAGTGGGAGGACTCCACCCTCTCTTAACCACCTGCGCTTCCTTAATTACAAGAAGGCAGCGTTCAAGGCTTCATCGAAAATAGCTGCGCTACAACCTTCAGCAGCTGCAGCGGCACAGCACAGTTACAGGATGTACCTTCAAGTGCAGCAATGGATGGAGGTCGAGAAACGAGCTGAGGATTGGGGTTAGAAGAGGACCAGCAACGGGATCAAACCAATCACGACTCTTCTAGCCCCCGCTCCCCCCAAACTGCTCAAGTTGGTAATGTGCAAGTGCACCAAGACCTGTGCACAGAACTGCAGCTGCCNGACGAGGTCGAAGATTGGGACATTCAAGTCGAACTTGGGATTCAATTGCGAACTGAGGAGGAAGCGTTAGAGTCACTGGAGGAGGAGGAGGAAGAAGAAGAAATAGCTACGAGCTCCAAAGGTATGTAACATCACCTATAATTCCAAACCTTGTTTTCACATTAGTAGTACCTATCAACTTATTTTACGTATAGAAGAACCATCATATTCCTATATTTGTAACAATATCTCAAGCACGCCACTAATTCCATCCTGTTCTTTACAGATCTGTCTCTCCAACGAGCCTCAGTGGACGAGTGAAACCCCACAAGTTACGCCACAAGTAAATAACAGTAAATATTTCTGAAGTACATAGGTACCTACCTACAGCATATTCCTTACTAATATTACCAACTAATAACCACTAATACACACTTTTCCTGTCTGTTCCAGATGAATGAATACCCCAACCACCGGAAAATACCCAATAAATGGACTGGACCTGTACATACAAATACCTACAAATACCTACCTGTTTTAGTATCGTCATTCTTCAAAATTGTCTTTTACCTGCAATTACGCAATTTATTATTAGTATTAAATAATTTTAATGTAAATATAACAGTAGCTAAGTATAACTATTTTCACTAATTTGTCTCCTTTCTTTCAATTTGATTTTAGACAATTCTTTGAAAAAAACTGGGCCCAACATTTATTTTAAGTGTATTTCATCAAGTTCAATACCATACATGGTCAAAACTATCATAATATGCGTCGTTTCCACGGACATCGGGCGTAGAAAGTCGAAATATGGCGCTTTTGCGATTTTTGGGAATTTTGCCCATATTTTGGCGCACTCTAGAGGCGGAACGGTTTGTCGTAGAAAAACATGTTACGAACAGAAATGTAGGCAATTTTGTCTACTTTAATTTTTTATGGAGTGGCCTTTTCGAAAAAACACATAGTTCCCAAGATATAGGCAGAAAACCAAAAATAGTGCCAAAATGTCGAGGTTTTTTGCAAAAAAAAAAAAACAATGTTCCGGCAAACATTCTGTCAGAAAACCTCAAATTCGTGTTCAGCAACCCAAAAAAACACAAGGAATGACAAAGATTACGACTACACCTAAACTTTCCCCTATTTTTCCTAATTTGCCTAGCCTAAAGGTAATGGAGTGGGGGGACTGCCAAAGGTTAATAAATGGAGTGGGAGTTTTCCCCGCCGTAAGAGCTACATTGCATCTCCCATGATCGACTTGGAACTGCGCTGGCCATAAACTTTGATTTGTATCCGGGAGAACAGCTTATCATGCATGAGATCGGAAGAGCAACTAGCCGCCAGGAAACTCGTATTGAACCCAGCATGGAGATATTTTGGTTGGCTTTCGGCACACATATGACAGGTTACGTCCGAGCGGACGTGGAGAATTTGACAGGGTACGTCCGAGCGGACGTAGAAAATTACTCCGCGCGAGATTTTCCTTTTTTCCTTCGCCAACTCAAAGTACGTATACGTTCGTGGCAAGAGTCCCCCTTGCTCATCCGGTACTGCATGTTCCCGCAAGCCAATCCTTCAAATAAATTTTTCACTGATATTTATTTTCTCTGCACTTTATTTATTTAGCAAAAAATTTAACGTAATATCAAAAAAGAAAAGTTTTAAAATAGAAATACACAGATAATTATTTTTATACAGATATGTTTTATTTACACAATTTAAAAATTATAAACAAACATACAATTCGAGAGTCTTTAAAAATTGAATGTGCTAGCCAAAACATGTTCGTAAATAATTATTAGCATTCTTTGAAGTTCGATCTGACGCAGTAGAATGGGAATGTTTAAAGTGCCTTCTTCCAAGTTAAAGTCGTTCGTGGACTAACCCATGTTGTCGGCTGCAGGTGAGGTTACACGTGGACGTTTGCATGGGCACGCTTCACAGTTCAATGCAGGTTCCCAAGAATTGTTATGCATCGTGGTGTCAACACGGTGGCTGTGGCACGACCTTCAACATTTAGTCGGGGCCGTTCGGGTCGAAGCCTCGTTGGTACTATTTTGCCGACGTATGCAAACCTGGGTGGAGCAGTCAGGGGCGGGAATTTCAGTGGCCGTAGGAGCAAGGTCGACCTTGCCTCGACTCGAAGTTGCTGCAAATTCCAGAACCCGGTCCATGGTTGCTGGAAGAGTCGTATCCCGTTTAATGCGTTGAACCACGCTATTCCCAGGAGTACATAAATTTATTAACTGTTGAGTATGCTCGCAATCACCCAGAGACAATGAATATAAAAAGTGGTCCCATCCATCACATTTTTCTTAGTAGGGATGTAGTGATTAAGACTCACAGAATGAATAGGTGATTTTAGAGTCGTCCAGATATGACAAGACGTATAGGTTCTCCGGTTGAAATGGCGTCATCTGGCTCCCACGCTGAATCGTGCTCGACTGGGCGACTAATTTACTATCGGGTTCGTTTTATTTACATAGATTTTTTTCGCATTGTGGAATTACATAATCTATACAAGTGACTGTAATGTGATCAGGTATCTTCGTATTTCACAAAGCCTTAGAACACACATAGGACTTGTAGCAGGTGTTCGCACCAACTATTGGAGACAATTTTGCATCTACACCAGCACATAACAGTATTTTTTTCCGACTCTGCATCGTGCGAAATAACATCTGCAAGTTCTTCTCGAACGCTGGCTGGCATACAAAAAAAAATAATGTTTACGATACGAGATATATTACCGTGTTTATATCTCCGTGAAATGAGCAAGCCACTCGAAAAGTAAGTGAGCGGTTTTCGAAGCGTTCGCCAAAGAACTCCGATCCGTTTCTTTCCTCATTTTACGAAGGGAAGGACACCCATGATCGTCCTGTACGTCGATTATTTAAATATGGTTTATGCAAAAATAAATAAGTCGGTCCTCGTGGGTACTGCATCAGCAAGTCGCTCAGCACGTTTCCCACCTGATGATAGGAAATCTTGCCTTCGTCCCAGCATAGTCCGTGGTAGTACTTGGTCAACCAGGCTTTTGTTTCTTACTCGTCCAACAATTTCCACGGATACGGAAGCTGGAGTTGCGGGTTCGAGTCACGCCGTGACAATCAGTGACTGCGATTTCCTTGAGCACGAAGTCATCTTGGCTGTATAAACCTTGCAAGTTACAGTAATTTTTACGACTGAAACTTGAGTCGCCATGAATATTTACGTGCTTAATAATCTGATAATTTTTACCAGGCCAGAAAAATAATCTTACTGAACGATTATATCGTGGAGTATCAAGCAGTAGGCTGCGGTATTCGGGGTCACGTTTCCCTGGTGATTATTTCGATCCAGCAGTCGACCGTACCATTTTGCACGTGTTCGTTCTGCTTCGATGTATCAAATACCAGCGCAAAGCTGCCATGTCTCGGACATTTTCAGGACTCAGGATGGGATGCACCTCGCGTCCGTAATACGATGTTTGGAATTGCGAATACATATAATATGGCAAAGTAAATCCTTCTTGATCGAATATAGTGTTCAGGTTCATATACGGGTAGCTTTCGCTATTCAAATATATATTTACGTTTTCGAATTTGCAGTGGTCGAACGTAGACTTGTCAGCTCCGATACTATACTGTTTCTTCTTCTGAATTGCCAATATGACGTAGCGCAGTTTTTCTGTGCTGGAAGACGTTTTTCGACCCAGTGATTTCTCGTGGCAGCGGACGGGCCAGGCAGAAGAGCAGTCTCCAACTTCTGAATGCTATTTCGATCACTTTTTCTTTCTTGGTATAATTCATCAGTTTGACACGTTCGCTGGTGCTTGGGGTCACGCGAGGGACAAACCATTCTATGGTGTTCAAAGTAAGAGAGACGGGTTGCGTGTTTTCTCCGACTCCCAACACGGCATCGAAATGCTATATGGCCAGCGTATCCACCAGCTCCTGCCTCGCTCCTTTTATTATTTTCTTACAATCTGTGGTGACTCCTAAAAGCAAGGAGAGCGAAACGCCTACTTAGAACCTGCCTTCGGCGTAAATGGGAACACTGTAGTCATCTTCAATTCCCAAGGCTGCCATCTTGGTTGCAGACAGATGGTTGGGTGTGGGGATAGGCAATTTTTTATCGACGGAGTTATGCCCACATCTCGTGACTGGTCGACCGCGACGCCATTTGTCTCGTACATTACGCATTCGAAAAGGTGCAGAATCCCATTTCGAACTATCTTGGTGGCGGTCGGGTGGGTCCCATCTGCCTTCGTTATCCTACCTCTAATGCACACAAAGGACTGGCTAGGCAAGGTGTAAATATCTTGACGCTGTTTAGGTATTCGAACCTCCCTTTCGAGAGCGAAAGGCCCGACAAGATAAGACTCGTAACAGTGCATTTGGATTTTATCAAATTTATCGTCGAATTCTAGGCTTTGATCCACGTCGAGTATTTCGTCCACTATGGCGATTTAATTTTAAACCGAGGACATTGAGAAACTCTGCGTTTTCATTTGTTAGCGCAACGAGTCCTCGCGACTTACTGATCTTGGTTTCTTTGTACAGAATGCATTTTTTCATTTTTTGTTTTCTCAGTGAAATTTAGTCCCATCATTTCAGGTGCAGGCGCAAAGTGATTTCTTCGTTTCGGAAATTTATCAGCTCGTAATTTCGGTCCACGGTCGAAACGACTACTTTGTGAATACTGTTTGTGGCGATCGGAACGTAAATGAGCGTTTTTTGGACATTCTACGTTTTATTTCCAGGACCTACAGCGGGGGGCGAGCTCGTAAATAGTGCTGCTCGGTTTCCCATTCACGTAGCTGCAACTTGCCAAATTACAGTTTATTCGTATGATGTTGCCCGGAAAGATGTTAACCGCACTCGACGATACATTTTTTTCCTGCTTTGTACACGCTGGCTTCAAACTCCAGCATGGGCCTGATAATGTCCAGTTCCGTAAAATCTACATCTGCGGTGCAAAACATTTCGGCCTTCAGGGTATTCGGATTCCTGTGCAGTTCGAATGCAATGTCGTGCGACAGCGATTTCTTTGTGAAGTATTCGATATCCTTCAGCTCGTACGCCCTGGTGGGAATGAAGATTTCCTTCGCTGCCCCCATGGCCGAATACTGAAATCTAGAATTTTTATTTTCCTCGCTGTTGGATATGGAGTTGTAAGTTTGAAAATCCACTAGCTCCACAAACCATCCCCCCTTCATTTCTAAGCGAGGGCTGCTCGGCGGGCCTTGCACCAACTTCTGTGATGCCGCGTGTCGGGAACCGAGGTTGTGCAGCCTTCGAAACACTCCTTGCACGGGAGGCAGTCCCGTGTGTCTTCGTCCTGCTGCAGGTAGGCTGGCAAATACTTGAATACGGTCGAAATTTTGTAAGGTGCGTAGATCAAGAGAAATTCTTTCGTAAAATACGGTAACTCNGCAAATACTTGAATACGGTCGAAATTTTGTAAGGTGCGTAGATCAAGAGAAATTCTTTCGTAAAATACGGTAACTCATGTTGTTTGTCCAAGACACTAAGCGAGCGCACGCTTCCAAATGCCGAAATGGCCGAAATGATTTTATGGCCACTCAGACTACACGCGTACATTTCTAGGAGCTAAACAAATTACTAATTTCTCGAGAGGTCTCGGGGTGCGTCTTAAAAACAGTTTTTAAGGGAAAAAAAGTATTTCGCCATCGCGATTGAAGTAGACCGCCGATTGGTCGCAATGAAGGTTTCGGAAAACACCCGAGTAATTAGGCAATGAGAAGCATTGGCGTGGTAATAAAATACATTGGAAGGACGTAGAGGGGAACTGATTAATTGGTTGAACGAAGGTTTCCGAAAACACACGAGTAATTAGCTAATGAGAAACATTGGCGGAGAAATTTAATATATTGGAAGGCGGTGGGCAATTAGCCAATTAGAATCAGGGGTAGGGCAAAAGGTAAATTAAATATATTGGGTCTTGGGTCTTGGGTCTTGAGTTTAGAGTCTTGCATCATGAGTCAAGTGTCAAGGGTTTTTTGGGAATATGTAGGAATATTTTGAGAAATCTTTTGGGATTTTTGTATTTTTGGGGAATTTTTTGTATTCAAATTATTTCAAGGTCGTGGAAATGAGGTCAATGTCATGAGCATCTAACATGGCTGACAAGGTGGACACCGACCGACCTGGCGAGGGTCGGTCGTGTCGGGAGCATAGTCGATCCACCGGACTTGAACACAGGTCCTCCTACATATATGTATTTAAATAAATGGTTTNTCGTGTCGGGAGCATAGTCGATCCACCGGACTTGAACACAGGTCCTCCTACATATATGTATTTAAATAAATGGTTTGTAATTGTTTTTCTATTTTTTTTATAATTTGTAAGGAATCTAAATAAGTGCAAGCGTCCACATACGAAATATATGGCGATTGGATGACTTCACAACATGATGGCCGGTCCCGGATCCTGTTGTACCAGAATGTAGATAATTATTCTACTAGCATCACATGAGAAAATGAAATTATGTCGTATCTCCATAAAAACCAATACNCCAGAATGTAGATAATTATTCTACTAGCATCACATGAGAAAATGAAATTATGTCGTATCTCCATAAAAACCAATACATTCATACAAAATTTGGCAAACAAGTAGCACAATGTCAGGCCATGTAAACTGATATGTTTTCAGTGGGCCAGACACTTATTTTCAAAATGGCGGCAACAAAATCCTTTTAGCTTTGTATGCTATATCTAAGAAACAACGAAACCAATTTCAATTAAACTTTTTATACTGACAGTATCTATTGCAACCATAAAATATGTCTTTACAGAGCCTCATTTATCCAACATTTTGTAAAATATTGCCACGTTAAAAGCAAAATTTTTATATTACATCTCGGAAAAAATCAACCGATTCCTACAGTACTAAGCAAGCTTAAATATATTAAGAGAGCAAATATGTGACTACGTTAATAGTCCAATTTGTTATATTTTGCCCCTCGAAGAAATGCAAAATTCATGACGTAAGAATTCTGTAGACTAAAATGCATGAATTTCGTAGTTATGTGCCCATATAGTAAGCAAGAATCCTTGTCCGGGATTGTCTTTTCTTAGATTCACAGTTCTGTAAATGCCAGAAAATTGCAAATTGTTATTATCGTATGTAGCATTATGTCGCACGCCCTTTTAAGGGTTCCGCCTGCCTGGACCTTGAACTGTGCCGCAGAGTGTTTGAAATCCAAGTTTTTGACGAAACTATTAAACGTGTCAAGAGTACGTTTGCCTACGAAAATATATGAAACCCTAAACGAGGAATAAATGGTACTTTAGAGTTACCACGCATGCTGTAAATATTATTTTGCAGCCCTCCAATATAGTTAACACGGCTTTTACAGACTGCCGTATCTTAATACCTACTAACCGGACACCAGCCAAACTACGATAGGAGCCTGCATTGAACTTTGCTACAGTCTTTTCATCAAAATATGATAGGGTCACCGCTGAAAGTCCCATAGGTTCACGCAGCAGTACGCGTGGCGCTCTTGTAGTGCGTGCGCATGTCGTCCATATAACTCCCAGGCTTCTCGGCCTAAAGACGAGAAAAATGTTTGCTTCTGTTAAGAGAATGTATATACAAGTTTAATAACCTAAAAATGTTCCTACTATGCCAGTTCTTTATTTTATGTGCATGAAATTATCAGTATTTTAATTAAATTTACTGGAATCCCACACATTTCAACGTCACACTTGAAATACAATTTAATGGCACGGAATCACTTTTATTTCGTCGTTACTCACTCAACTATGAGAATACCAGTTAGCGGGCCGTTAAAAAATGTAGACGGTTAGGCCTCAAGACGTTTTCAGACGTTCTTTTAAAATATCTTAATTAAATGCAAACAATTTTGGTACAAGCTGTTTACGGTAATGTCAGAACTTTGCAAGCAATAATTGGAAAATCACACTGCCATAACTACTGCACTATATTACACAATGGAATCAATAATTCTAGTTTAACGGTCAGAGAATTAATAAAAATAGTTCACAACACTTGAAATTTTGAGTGTAATATATAATTTTGTGGCCTCCGGAGTTGTTTTTTATTTTCTATACACATCTTAAAAATATTCTCATTCCCAACATTTCTGTGATGTTGCTTAAACGGTGCATGAATAAAGTGACGAGGCCAGTGGCAATGTGGAAGAAGATTACAAGATAAGAAATGGAAGTAGATCATAAGCAGGGCTTTGAAAAGTACTCAATTAACAGTGGACAGCCTTATAAATATCTTCTCTTTTAATTCCCGCGCGTAACGCTACTGTTTTCCCGTTTAACGATTTTCGTTATNGACAGCCTTATAAATATCTTCTCTTTTAATTCCCGCGCGTAACGCTACTGTTTTCCCGTTTAACGATTTTCGTTACCTCTTTGCACTTCATGCTTCCCTGATAGACCAAGAGTGTTATATCAAACCTATTTATTTGATTGATTTATCCTAGACAATATGGTTAAAGAAAGGATTTTAATTTTCGACCGAACCATACCACCCACGCCATACACAATAGGTGATTTTATATAATTTAAAATAATTAAAGTCTCTCAGCAGCGCAATTTTATGAAAGCGGAATGCGGAATAACCTATAAAATATAATATATAGCACAGTTGATGTAAACAAATAACTAAACAGCAATGTTATCTTGTTGCTTAATTTTCTTGGTCTTTATCGGATTTCTTATTTAAATTGATTTTTCCTTTTGAAATGTATTAAAAAAATGAGATCAAATATGCGTAAAAACAAAATTTTGAGAATTTATTTTAATAATGATGGTTTGATGAACCAGGAAGTAAACTATAAACGCTTTCCACCACATTAGACAAATAAGCTAGAACCTGAAGTCGATTTCATTACTAGAACATCTTTATTATTTTTGCGTGTTAGGCTGAGTGATTATTATTTTCTTAATTTTTTTTTTTGTTTTTTAAATTACGATTTATCGTTATTGAAATATAATTATTTACAAATGATGTTTACCAATGAGGACCAAATTTTAGATACGGATGATGAATAAGTTCTCCGATGAGCTGTTTTATAGCTTTTCAAAGAAGAATTTACTAGGAAAGAATACCCTGTGAATAGGTGCTGCAAATTGGAAAATATCTTAGCGGAGAACCGATGCACGAATAAATAAATTGCAGCCACAATAAAAAATAACGATATCCTCAGATTATGTCCAAAAAGAATATTACGCGTTTAACCGAGAGTTTAAACATCGCACGGCAGCCGGAATAAGCCCAATTAAACAGTGCAGTTTAGGTTAAATTTTAATTTTTAATATCTTATCATGTAATATTTCCCGTAAAGTTAATACAATTTATTATTAATGATAAGTTTCGTTCCTGGATTCGCTGAACAAGAATAATATCATTCGTTATTGAAAGAACGAACTATTTACCAGGTTCTGAGAAACATGTAATTTTCAGTCATTCGCCTTGGCATGTTTGCGTTTTTTTGTAGTGTAAATTTAAACCTTTAGTTTGCAAACTGAATAAAATGAGATCTGTGTATTAAATTTATTCTAATAGATTAACAGTAACATCTGATTGTTTGTTAGTTCTTTTTTTTATGTTTTGTACTGATATAAAAAAAATTGTTCACGGTTTATTAGGCACTTTTAAAAACCCTTCTTTGTATTAATTTTTCTTCTCATTTAGTATAGTTATGCTATACACAAAGTTAACGTAGCTACAGGCAATATCACTCATTTTTATATCACTCAAGTAAAACAATGGACTGTTAGAAACAAAAAAATTATACTTGTATGCCCATTCATGTTCTAACGAGTACAAAATAAAGACATAAGTTACTGATAACTAATGAGCTTGCTTTCCTCTATATGGGTAGAAATTAATTTTAGTTAATTTCTCACAAGCTTAAATGGTAGGTAGGCGTTGACGTCTCATTGACTGACATGTCATTAGAGATTAAACCAGTGCAACGCCCCCCGGTGGAGGGTAGTCTGGGCCAACTAAGAAACCCCAATTCACTCAACACCAGAAGACATGCCAAAATATAAGTATGCTGCAACCTCCCTATGAAATCTATAAGTTTCGAAGCGGNGGGCCAACTAAGAAACCCCAATTCACTCAACACCAGAAGACATGCCAAAATATAAGTATGCTGCAACCTCCCTATGGAATCTATAAGTTTCGAAGCTGAAAAGAAACACCCAGAAACCCCAAATACAGAAACCCCAGATTAGTCTAACTGAAATGAGAAATAAACGAAGTTTCCCCGAATATGAAACATTTAATGAAAAGCGAGAAAGAACTGTGTTTTCTTTGTGATTTATTTTAATTCATTTGCACTTATACATTTTGCCCATAAATAAAATATGAATAAAAAACATTAGTGGGCCAAAATACACACAAGGTATATTGCACTCAATAATATCGAAATCCCTAAAAAGTGCCCACAGTTATTTCACAGTTACCTAAATTATTTACTACACAATTTCCATTATTATTTTGGATTAACAAAGGCCCTTGAATACAAAACTACAAATATACATAAATGCAAAATACTGACACAATAATAATAATTGCGTAACATCTTGCATCCTAAACAATTTGCCTTTAAATACCCAGCGCATCTTGTAAAATTATATGCTACTCCATAAAATGTTGCCAAATTTACTCATTTGTATACAGACAAATGACTCTGCGAAAATTTTAATCATTTTTAGTGCAAAAGGCAAATAAATTTACTAGCAACAAGAACACTAGCAATGGAAATATTATTTTCCCAGCCTTTGCTGGCAAAACACGCGTCATTAACGAGGCCATCGGCCAGCCTAACTAGCCACAGTTCAATATTTAACTTGGCTGCATCCTCCGAAGCCCAGGAATCAATTGCTTGCTGGACTGAACAGGGTAACCTGTATTTAAACCAAATCCACTGTGTTCCCTCATCCCCCATAATCTGAAATTCGTTGGCGTCAAACATCCAAGAGAAACCGTCGGTGACACTATTTTCAATCCCCTTTATGTGCTTCACCACATACTTATACTTGGTAAACCTGACCAGCCACCGGGAATTCCTTCCAGCAATTTTTTTCTGTGGAAACAATCCAACTAAGCGCTTGATTATCAGCATGAAGCATAAAATCCATACACTCTAAATAATTGGCAAACTTATCCATACCAAACAAGTCTGCTAAGATTTCATTTTCAAATGTAGTATAGTTATGCTTAGCAGGAGTAAGTAACCTACTCGCAAAATCAACCAGGGCTAACCCTTCAGGGACTTCCTGACATAACATAGCACCTACAGCAAGGGAACTTGCATCAACCTGCAAAACAAATGCTTTTTCAAAACCTGGGAAGTGTAACACTGGAGGGATTGAGATATACTCTTTTAGCTTCCCAAATGCTCGGTACTGATCCTCTTTCCACTGAAATTCTATCCCTTTCCTCTTTAAAGAATTCAAGGGTTCTGCCATCTCAGCGAACTCAGAAATTAACTTTGGCTACAATCCTGCCATTCCCAGAAATCTCCTGACACCTTTCAAAGTTTTAGGAACGGGAAAATTTACAATGGGCCTCGTCTTGTCTGGGTTCATAAGTAATTGTCCATTTGAGATCACAAAACCAAGATATTTCACATGAGTCTTCGCCTAAGTAATTTTGAACACATAAACAATATAGGTGAAAAGGAAGTCATATTGGTACTTTCCTAACACCTTAAACAAAATATGTGGTATAGCTTGGGGCCCACCGTTGACTCTGATTGGAAGCCTTCTCCATTAGTAGTGCCCCCATATGGTTACAAAGGCCAACATATCCCGAGAATCCTCATACAAATCGCATTGCAAAAAGGCGGAATTGAGATCCAAAATCGTAAAGCACTTGGCTTTTCCCACATGCTTGAATACTGTTTCAATGGTGGGGAGTGGGTAAGGATCTACATAAATATTTTTATTGATAGCATGATAATCTCATATCATCCTGTATTTTCCCGGTATTTTCTTGGCTAACAGAAATGATTGACTAGAATAAGATCTATTAGACTTTTCGATAATATAGTCAGTCCTGTTCCAACTCTTGGATTAAATTTCGGAAGGCCTTCACCTTGGGAGGGGACATAAGATATGGCACTGAACCAACCTGACTCCCATCAATCAACTTAAACCTGAGAGGGCTTTTAGTATGATGCCCCAATTTCGAAGTTACAACATCTGGAAACTCATCTTTCAATGCTTCTAGCTTCAGTTCATAACTGTCTAGTAAGAACTGTCTCTTAATAAGATGGAATCTCATACTCTTAGTCAGCTATGGCACCAGCTAGTTTCTAAAAAAACCCAAACCAAACCAACTTATCTGCTACCTCAAGAGATGCCCGAGTTTTACCCAATAAATTCAAACATGATTTAGACCTGACAAAAACCCGATATTAAAATTTCCAAGAAAATCTACCCACCTACCTTTATTTTAAACCTGGCCTGACACACAGAGTAAATCATCCCTCCATCAACCAAATAAAATAATATTTTATCACTCTTTTCGAGTGATACATCACCCTTAGGGAAAGTCCTCATCAAAAAATTACAAAACGACTAACTGATTAGTACACAGGAAGCACCAGAATCTATCAGGGCAGTCACCTCAATACGATTTTCTATTAGTACCAACACATATAACAGGCCATACTTTTGTTTCACAACAAAATTCTGGACATTATTTATCCCCGAAGGCTGAGGTCGCATGGGGTACTTAGCTCTAATATGCTTTAATATTCTCACAAATTCTCCTTAAATTTGTTTGAGATAAACTTAACCTGTGATGACTCTTGACCACTGGCTTTAGATTTTCCCTCTAAATTCTCACTTTACTTCCCCAGAGCACTATCATTTTTGAGTGTAGTGCTACCCTGTTGTTTTTTTCGCTACCACTTCATCTCCTAGCCCTTTCCTTGAGTTAGCTTCCGCCTGCGTAACCTAAATCTTCGCATAGGTGGATTTAAGAAATCCAGATTTTCCACTACGCACTAAGGAGTATGTGGCTTCGAAAACCGGTTAAAAGTCCACAAAACTATCTATTCACAATCGCACCCAAATAGCATTTTTCTTGTACCCAACTAACCACACTATCCCACGCCGGTATTTATGTCTATCTGTAAGTCGCTATTCCTTCGAGCAGGTAGTCGGAATCCGGACATTGTCTATTACGCACGTCTTTATTGTCGATACGCTTTATTTTAGCCAAACTTTCGGTTGGTGTCTTATGTGGTTTGAAGTTAATTGTGAAAAATATTTCTCATGGACACTGGACAACACGGTATGTACTTAATTTCCATGTATGATTGTTTGATTTAATTTAGTATTTATTTTTTATTGGGCAAACAATGAAACACATTCACAATATAAAAATTACGTTGTATTGTTGCACTAAAAGGTGTTTTTGATATAGTACCGGAGGTGAACGAGTTACAAATGTATTTTTACCTTAAACTATAGGGTTCTATTATGTTATTTATTCAAAAACATTTTGCACATCTTTTCACTAATTTGATAAACGTAAGTTCAAATTTGNGGGTTCTATTATGTTATTTATTCAAAAACATTTTGCACATCTTTTCACTAATTTGATAAACGTAAGTTCAAATTTGATAGTTACATATTTAAAAAATTTAGCATTTTTTAAAATTTAATGTCATTTTCTTTCAGATTCGTCATCAAATGTTATGAAGATGTCTCGAAGATCATTATATATGATTTTCAAAGAAAGCCCATCAAGGAAATTAGATGAAAAAGTGTTATTCATGGATAAAAAAATTTGGGATATGACGAAATGTCGCCAAAACGAATTCCAAACCATAAATCATGATTTGAGGCATTTCAAATCATATTTAAAGAAGAGATGGACATCGTCTAATTATGTCGAAGAAAGATTCTCACAAAAAAATGCCACCAACTCTCCACAAAATCCTTGTTCATGGCTAAACAGTAATTAAACATGCCATCCTCCCTATCGGCCAGCTGTCTGAGGAGGCTGCGGAGGCTGCGGAGGCTCGAAACAAACATTATCCGTCATACCGGCTAGCTTATGCCAGGAAGTTTTCGAGGGTACAGTGCAACCAAGACGTTTTAAATAGGCTGCTTTTGACTTCCGATCCGTTAGTTAGTTGCCAGCGTAAAAGAAAACGAAGCAAAAGCCAGCCCTTCTTAGCTGCAACATTAGATATTTTCGAACCAGAAGGACCGAACGAAGAAACAGAAGATGGAGCAGAAGAGATCCACTCTGAGTTGTTTTCTTTCATGTAGACAGAATTGTATATGTTATTATTGCACATTATTTATCCTGGTCTGATTTCTATACTGAAACAATTCAAATACTGAGACATTTCTATTCTAAGAAGGCTGTAAATAATTAGTCTGTGTTTTTGTATTTTTTGTTTACTTTATAAAACGTTTTAATTGTAGTGGAAATGTGTATGGGCTATGCCTGAAATAAACGACTTTTATTTTTTTGTTATACTGTGACCTTGATTATACCAAAATAAAACTGTTACTCTGTTCATTCATGCATGTTTAATCATTTTCATAAAAAAACTACTCTACTAAACTATTTTTGACCAGCTTTCGAAGCCAAATGCTCCTTAGTGCTACTGTCATATTTCTTAGGAGATAACTCTACAGTAGCCTCAACTGTATAATATCTTATGGTCTTGTCTACCTGTGTCACCAAGGCAAGTAGATGAGTTAAATTAGAGGGTTGCTNTCAACTGTATAATATCTTATGGTCTTGTCTACCTGTGTCACCAAGGCAAGTAGATGAGTTAAATTAGAGGGTTGCTACACACACACACACACACACACAAAATCTACTGCTCCCTGGCAGTAAATTATAGAAAAGAATTTGTGTGAAGTAGCCTTCCTTACAAAGCAAGCGTACCACAGCCACCAAACCCATTACTTCACTGACAAACTCCTGCATCGTTTGATTCCCTTAGAAACATCCGCCTACATAAGTGGTTTTGTAGCAAAGAAGGTATTTTCGCTAACAAAAAAATTGTTCTGGGAGTTTTTAATAGCCAGGTGATACTCACCAAAGGCACTATGCTATCCACATACAATCTTTGTCTCTATGTCACCAAATTATCACGATAATAGAAAACAAGTTTCCAGAGGTGTGCTATATGCCCGGCGTAGCCAAAATATTGTGTGACTCTGCTTATAATATAGATTTATCTTTCTTGTGCTTCAGCAAAAATGATGTGAACTCACTTGCGTGTAAGGAAGTTGTGAAGCTCATGATCTATGCTTGGATTACCAATGCTAATCGCATATTGAAAGGGAAGATGACAGTGCCTCCGTCTTCAGATCCAATCAAGATTCAAGCTTAAAGATTACATTGCAGAAATAGTGGGAAAATAAAGAACTAGCAGAAACATCCTGTACTGAACGCCTGTGATAAGCTACCCTCGAATATCAAACCTAGGTACCCAAGAGGACAGTTAGTATATTTTCGTTATGTCTATCAAGAAGAGTGAAGCTGGAACTTTGGGTTGTCAGCCTTACCTCTACTTATTTGCTATAGGACATTTTAAAAAGACAACTTGTGTAATTCCTAATGTATGTACTATACAAACAAACCATTTAATTTTATCCCTATTAGCATTACATCGCTTGAAGNGTGTGTTGTTAGCCTTACCTCTACTTATTTGCTATAGGACATTTTAAAAAGACAACTTGTGTAATTCCTAATGTATGTACTATACAAACAAACCATTTAATTTTATCCCTATTAGCATTACATCGCTTGAAGTGTCATCATATTATATTATGCCAGTCATTCTTTGAGTTGAATTCCATGTATAAGATTTTAAATCACATCTCATTGTTGGGTTCATTGCGAACTTCACATGCTACTTTTTGTGCNCGATCTTAAATCACATCTCATTGTTGGGTTCATTGCGAACTTCACATGCTACTTTTTGTGCAACTTATTTGCAGCTTTCATGATATTACAGTATCCTAAAATGTCTTCCAGTTTGAAATAATGGTGTGTATTGTTCTTTAATGTACAGTTATNAGATTTTAAATCACATCTCATTGTTGGGTTCATTGCGAACTTCACATGCTACTTTTTGTGCAACTTATTTGCTGGTTTNATTTTAAATCACATCTCATTGTTGGGTTCATTGCGAACTTCACATGCTACTTTTTGTGCAACTTATTTGCTGGTTTCATGATATTACAGTATCCTAAAATGTCTTCCAGTTTGAAATAATGGTGTGTATTGTTCTTTAATGTACAGTTANTATCCTAAAATGTCTTCCAATTTGAAATAATGGTGTGTATTGTTCTTTAATGTACAGTTATTGTGTAGTTATATGTTCACATTGAGGAGAAGGTTTTCAAAAAATAACAACATTCTTAAATGTGCCCTCACAAATTGTTATGAGAGTGCCAAACATAACCAGTAATTCATTTTTTGTGGTACACGTAAATAAACCAAGACGTCGAGTGTGNTTGTTATGAGAGTGCCAAACATAACCAGTAATTCATTTTTTGTGGTACACGTAAATAAACCAAGACGTCGAGTGTGTTTAGTTTTTTAAAGGAAAGTGAGGCTACTTTACTTTTTACATTTGTGCTATATATTTCAGATATGCTTGATGAGTTAAAATTTCTAGTCCAATTTGTGATTTTGTTTCATATGAAAATGGACATGTACAATATTTTGTTTTAAATATTTGACTTTAAAACACACTGCAGCGTAGTTTGAGCGCCTTGCAGCTGGTGGCTTTTGCCTAATGCTAGCAAACACAGTTTCTTCAACAATTTCACAGTTTTCACTCTAATAAGAGAAGACTTGTGAAAACTTGTGGCAAGAAGATACTACTTCATAGCAATCTTTAAAGTGAGTATAGCACTCAAACATGTATTTGTTCAGAATCNCTTGTGGCAAGAAGATACTACTTCATAGCAATCTTTAAAGTGAGTATAGCACTCAAACATGTATTTGTTCAGAATCAAGTATTTAAGTTTAACTGTTTCACCTAGTCTTTGTAGGAAACAGATAAGTATGGAATTATACGCTGTTATCGCGGATGGAGTTATGAATGTTCGAAGCGCTGCACTGAGCCATCCTTGATATCAGATGCAACTCTGTATACTGAGTTACTGTATCTCCAGAACCAATTATTGTAAAGAGTTGGTATCTTAATTACTTGCCTTCTCGCATTATTTCATAACTTTTAATATATACATTTATTTCATGTTGATAAAAGTCAGCTGTAGTATTGCCATTTACTTGGCCACTTAACAAAGGGTATATTTTCCATGCATGTAAAATGTCACAGCAAAGAACTTAATGGCAGACATGAAGTGTATTATCTTAAGTTCTGTACTGAGAAATTTCTTCTTCGTATTTCTTTAATGGGTGGTATGTTTTCTCTTACAATAATTTGGTTTCATGCGAGTGTGTGTATTTATGTATGTATAAAATCGGTGCAAAAATGTGTTAGGTTTTCCCGTCGCATTAATGGTTAAAGATTTTATTCATGATATGAGGTTTACACTCGTATTTGCAGATGTGAGCGGGTCAAATATTCTGTTATATTTTTTTCCACCCAAACGGTTTAACGTTGATTGACAACTTAACGTGAGCTTGAAAATATTTCTACATATATGCATCCGCAGATGAAAGAACTCGTTCGTTGGGTTATGAAGATAATAATAATAACCTTATTATATATATATATATATATATATATATATCTAGCGGTATCAGACTGGCTAACAATGAATCGGGTGCAAAATGGTGGTTTTAAATACCTGGAAAATGCAAAAATAGTATCTCAGTATGCCTTAAAAATGCAAAGAATTGCTGATATCAAATAATTTTTTGTACTCAATATAGCAATTTTTTATATAAATTACCTACGTTTTTGACTGAATTACATGTTGCAAATTTTTTAATATTTTATCGTCCTCTAAACGACGATAGCTCGTGATTCTGAAAGCCCGATGCCATGGATTCGATGCGAGAGAAACAGGTGCAAACCACCTTCCTCTTATAATGAACAGATGTAAATATTCTTTGTTAATGTCTGCCTACATGATTCTCATTAAATAGTAGTGTGAGCTTATATTTTCCAGGTGGCGTGCAAGCTAAAATGATAATAAAATTAATGTTTACATCATTTAAAGACGGAACACATTGCTAGGGCAAACGGGAACAAGTAAGTACTCGACCAAGCAACTACCCCGTCATTTACCGGGCTGAGTCGAGTATCGAACACTTGATATTGCTCTCCCGTGGTGTTGACTTGTTTGTGAGAATATAACCTGTGTTTATTGTCTTATGAATTAAAGTTGGCGTGTGTTAGAAATATAACTCGCTGATGGAGCGACAAAGGCCCCCCCCCCCCCCCCTTGGAAACCGTGGACAAATCTAAAACCAAACCACCCTCGCGATCCACGCAGCTCTCCAGCAGTCAGTGTGCTAGGGCGAAGCCTAATTCAACACCTGGTGCAGCGCTGCTGGCCGTGTGAGCGAGCTCAGATTACGACTGCACATGCCTCTCGTTTACTTCTGTAATAGGACTCGTGACCTCTTCTTTTAGTGTGGTTTTGTCTTAATAGGTTTTTATGTGTCTATCAGTCTCTCGGAGATTGGGATATTTCAGGCTCTGTGTGTGTGTGTGTGTGTGTGTGTGTGTGTGTGTGTGTGTGTGTGTGTTTGACGTATGAGCAAGTGGAGAATGCACCATTGTTTCGTACTTCTTAGTTTCACAGCATCACAAAGTATCTTTGGTTTCACCAGAATTAAGAAAAAAGTTTTAACGTTTTTAATACGAAAAAAAAAACACAGACGGAGTTCTAGCCAGTATTTATTTATAACAAAATTCTATATAGAATTAATTTTCTACATTCGAAACTCTAAAGTGTCATTGCCTCCGTAATGCACTGGCTGCAATATGCTGTAATTTTTTCGCTCTTGTGAAGTTTTTCCTTATATGTCTCGACGTGGTTGAAGGGTGGTGAATGAGAACTTTAAGTGCGTCTCTTTGCTGGAATTCGTATGGTGCTATAAATCAGTGGTGCGCTAGCACCTCAGTAATAAAACAATGTTTTAGTTGACGTAGTTTATAAAGAGTGAATATTATTGACACCTGCTGGATTAGAGGCCGCGCGATTACGTACACATGTTCGCATGTCACTTTTCATTCTGCAAAATACACGTAGCTGTTTGTGGCGACTCTGGAGTGGGAGGGTGGGGTGTTTAACCGCGGAACGCTCTTAATGCAGCGTGCGCAGACGAATGTATGAAAATAAAGAAATTTTGTTTGCTGAAGGTAACTGTTATTTCTGATTTTGTACCANAGCGTGCGCAGACGAATGTATGAAAATAAAGAAATTTTGTTTGCTGAAGGTAACTGTTATTTCTGATTTTGTACCAGTGGTGGGTGTACCTTTACGCTAGCACCTGCTCACAGAAAAAAAAATTTCTCCCGCAAATCTGATTATTCGTACATTATTTGCATACGTTATACACTGAAGAGCCAAAAAAACTGGTAACCTGCCTAATATCGTGTAGCCACCCCCCTCCCCCTTCCGAGCTTGCAGAAGTGCCGCAAGATGACGTGGCATGGACTCGACTAATGTCTGAAGGTATGCAGGAGGCAATTCACACCATGAATCCTGCAAAGCAGTCCACAAATACAATCTGCACCAATTTGAGAAAGGGTTTCACGTCTGTCACGTTTAATGATTCTCGTCAGTCGTCGTTTGTCCCGTTTTTTCACGATCTTTTTCCGGCCGCAGCGATGTCGAAGATGTGATGTTTTACCGGATTCCCGATATTCACGGTACACTAGTGAAATGGTCGTACGCGAACATTCAAATGTTGTCGCTAACTCGGAAATGCTATGTCCCATCTCTCGTGCACCGACTATAGCACCACGTTCAAACTCACTTAAATCTTGATAACCTGCCATTGTATCAGCAGTAACCGATGTAGCTGCCGACCGCATCGCGTTACTCTGATTGGTTCTATACCTCGGTTATTTGCATACGCACGCCTATACCATTTTTTTTTGTCTCTTGAGTGTATGTATAAGGAGTTTTATATCCGGACTCTGGGAGCTAGACATATCGTTGCACGTGGAGTAACCATTTGGATATTTTTCCCCAGTCGCTTAAATTTCCCAACATACAGTTTTTCAACTTCGGAGGAAATGTATTTTAATGATGAGTGTCTATGCNATGTAGCTGCCGACCGCATCGCGTTACTCTGATTGGTTCTATACCTCGGTTATTTGCATACGCACGCCTATACCAGTTTTTTTGTCTCTTGAGTGTATGTATAAGGAGTTTTATATCCGGACTCTGGGAGCTAGACATATCGTTGCACGTGGAGTAACCATTTGGATATTTTCCNTATCGTTGCACGTGGAGTAACCATTTGGATATTTTCCCCCAGTCGCTTAAATTTCCCAACATACAGTTTTTCAACTTCGGAGGAAATGTATTTTAATGATGAGTGTCTATGCTTTGGTGAGCGGGAACGCATGGGATCTATCACTGTGCATATCGCACACCGTGAGGCGTAGTGAGGTGGTTTTAACTCTGTATTTGTGTTTTTAGAGCCATAATTACTTTATAGAAAGCTGAAAAACGCAGCCGTACTCAACACATAATTTTTTCTAACATGAATTTTAAAGAAACATTTTGATGAGGGGGGCACTATTTAGTTTAAGGGGTAAGGGGCACTCAGTTATTGATTTTTCGTTAATATTTACCTTGTAACACACTCTTTGTATGCTTCTTTCTCGTGACGTATATTTCTAGTATAAGGTTTGACAGTATTTTCAATAACTTCCCTTTATATTAAAATACCTTTCTTTCGTTGAATGGGGTCGGTTTTCAATGCAGCTTTTGAATCATGCATTAGATCTTATTAGTAGTGTGTTTTTGGGAAGAGCCAACAGCGATGCTTCCTTCGTTAGATTTAAACACGTGCAAATATACTTCGAATATACCCACTCTCGTTGGGGAGACATAGGTCTTTAGACTGTGATTGATTGCAGTTTGGGCCTCCACAAAAGTATTGACATTAATCAACCCAGACNCAGCTTTTGAATCATGCATTAGATCTTATTAGTAGTGTGTTTTTGGGAAGAGCCAACAGCGATGCTTCCTTCGTTTGATTTAAACACGTGCAAATATACTTCGAATATACCCACTCTCGTTGTGGAGACATAGGTCTTTAGACTGTGATTGATTGCAGTTTGGGCCTCCACAAAAGTATTGACATTAATCAACCCAGACNGGAGACATAGGTCTTTAGACTGTGATTGATTGCAGTTTGGGCCTCCACAAAAGTATTGACATTAATCAACCCAGACCCTGCGACGATTCTTGGTCGTGATGGTTACTGGCACGATGGTGGATTCTCATCCTGAACCCTTGGCTGTGAAGGAAGTACACTCGTGCGCTGCTGAGAAGGATTTTGGCAGGAGAAGGTCCTATAGCTACGCATGTTTTTGCATGCCTCTGCAAGTTATCGCACCTAGCATATGCTATGCCACATTTTACACATTTATATTTCACTTGATCTTCATTATTCGAACATTCATACTTTTCGTGTGTTCGGTCACGTTTGTTGAATGCAAAAGAATTGCTACAATAGCGTCACGGGCACTGAGGTAAAGCCTTTTTTATATCAACTGTGTGGAAAGTATATAAATTTAAAATGTACCTATTTCTAGTACCATATTTTATGAGGTTACATTCCTCCAGAGACTAGCTGCCCCGAACAGATGTTCCAAATTTGAGCAGATTTTTAATTTCGCGGGAAAATATATGCGTATTACGAGCATGATTGATAATATCCTGCGACTTTATGGAATTAAATATATGACTTTACCAGTCAGAATGCCAAAAGACGAGGGGCGAGAGAGCGATCTGTCACCTCTGGCATCAGACGAGAAACTGTGGCGAAGGTCGATATTTTTCCATTATATACTTTCCCCACACTAGCATGTTCTGGAGGACAATACTGAAAACAAGAGNGGCGAAGGTCGATATTTTTCCATTATATACTTTCCCCACACTAGCATGTTCTGGAGGACAATACTGAAAACAAGAGTGGTAGTGGTAAGGGATTAAGCGTGGGTGAATAATTGGTTGGACTTAAGTGGTGTGATGAGGGATAACAGAATAAATACTCAATTTCAATGGTAATTTAATTAGCATTAAAACGAAACATGATTTTTGATTGATCTCANGATAACAGAATAAATACTCAATTTCAATGGTAATTTAATTAGCATTAAAACGAAACATGATTTTTGATTGATCTCAATTAAAGTATTTATTACAAAAAATATCGATGTAATAAATTATGCATGTAGGTATACTGCTGATTGAAAAAATATTTTTTTAATAGGATGAAAACTTGCAAGTTTTTGTATGTTTAGAATACAAATGTGACTGCCAACAGCTCACTTTACAGCTGAACTGTCAGAATGAGCTGGTACCGACAGCTCTCTTGGCAGTGAATTCGATAAATAAATGCTACCTATATGTTGAAATCAGAATTCAATATGGAGGGCGTCTACAGCACAATCGATACATTAAAAACATAAACAAATATGGCTGCCACATGGTGGCTAAACAGGCAGGTTATCTGTTGACGAAAGCGGTAATTAATACACTAGCGCCACCTAGGTGTTGAGAATATAAACAAATGACAAACGAAAAAAACCAAGATGGCAGAATGAGTTTTGGTGAGGCGTGGTGGTGATGGAGACCTGCCGACTAATTGGTCGAACGAAGGTGAGTAATTGGTGGTAGGGGTGGGTAAATTAGTCAATGAGAAACATTGGTGGTGTAATTAAATATATTACGAGGAGGTGGTAAGAGTGGAGCAATTAGCCAATAATAAATATTGGCGGAGCGATTATATATATATTAGGCAAGGTGGAGTGGAGGGGTTAGTCATCTGCTTGGCGGGGCGATGGGGGGGACCTCCAGCAATGTATAAAGAAATGACAAACAATAAAATCCAAGATAGTGTCCTCTATCAATATATAAGCGAATGAAAAACGGAAAACCAACATGGCGTCCTCTAGCAATAGTTAAACAAATGACAAACAAAAAAAAAACGGCCGCACACGACAGATTGATTATTGTTGAGGGGTGGTGAGGATGAGAGGGACTTCTGTAGATGTAAGTTTTTTAAATAAGTCTTTTAATAATTTTTAAGCAATTGTTTAGTAATTTTTCAATATTTTTAATAAAAAAAATTATAATTTTTAAATTTTTTTTGAAATTTTGAAGTAAAAAAATTAAATTTTTCTGGGTTTTCAATGTTAAAGTTCACCAGGGCAAAGGTCAGGGTCAAGGTCACCTATATCCAAAATGGTCGACCAGAATGAAAGAGCACGAACTGCTCCGACTTTCCGGTCCTAGGTCCCGACGTGCCAAAGTCCCCATAATCCCTCTACTAGTAAATATTCAGCTTTATCTTACCACATTGGAAAAAAAATTCTAATGTTCTTGTGAAACTTATTCGATTCTAACACAAAACCATTTTTATAGGGTTCATGGTTTCTAAGTTTCTAATATCTACCATTGTCTTACTGATTCATTGTGGGTAACGTTTATCCCAACCACTGTGTCATAAGTCAATGCTGGGGAAAAAGTAAGAAATAAATAAAATACGTGGAATAAAATTTACTGTTTTTAGAAAACACTTCATATCAGCTCAACAAAATTAATTCCACAACATTTCAAATAATTTCTGGAAAAAAATTATGAAATGAACAAAGCCAGTTTTATAAATATTACGACAATGTCTAATATTGCAAAATAATATCCTTATATTGCTTGGGAGACTCAGAAAGATAATGAATAATATTACATTTCCACGTTTAGTTTTCATTATTATTTCTACTTTTAAAGGTTTCTGTGCCATTGAAATGAACTGTTACATATTCCGGTAGACAATGTCGCAAGCATTATGTCTGAAGCGTTTGTGGTTTGTGGACANATTGAAATGAACTGTTACATATTCCGGTAGACAATGTCGCAAGCATTATGTCTGAAGCGTTTGTGGTTTGTGGACAATGGAAGCCGACGCTATGCCATGCGTGCCACCAGTCCGGCCCGCAGCAGACGGCACGTAAACTCCGTCGCTGGCGTGCTGAGTGGCAAAATGTAGTGTTTTCGGACGAATCCTGCTTCAATCTGACCTACAGTGATGGCCGCATACATGTTAGATGCTAACATCGTAACCGCAATCTGGCAGCCTGCATTTTGGAGCGGCATAGTGGACAAACGCCAGGTTTGATGGTTTGGGGCGCCATCGGATACAACATGCGATCTCGACTCCTACGTATTTATGGCAATCTGAAGCGCAACCGCTACATCAGGCAGGTTTAAGAGCCAAAGTACTCCACCTTCATCAGGTGACTCCACGTGCCATATTTCAGCAGGACAATACCCGGCCACATGTGGCGAGGAATGTGCAATCCTTCTTCAATGAAAGAAGTGTACCAATGCTTCTCTGACCTGCACATTCGCCTGACATTTCGCCCATGTAACATGTCTGGGATATGATTGGTCTGAAACCTGTTCGTCATGGACCTCCAGCCGCCACTCTTGATGCTTTGTGGACAGTGTTATGAGTGAGTAAGGCTCATAACACTCTTAGGATAGTTTAAGTCTAGGGAAAACAGGGTAAGCTCAGATATTGAAAGGATTGTAGAAATCATTAATAAAGTCTTTACCTGATCAATAGTTAGTAGAGTATACAATGATATTTAAAGAAAAAGTACAACGGAAGTGAGAGGGAAGGACTCAAGGAAGGTTATTAAGAAGGAAGATCGCATTTAAAGAGAGGAACTCACACTAGCCTCGCACCCGGAACCGCTGACGGACGCTGCCCCCAGGAACAGCTGGTGTCACGGCTGAAGTTCGAAGAAGACGACGACCCCTCTCGNGAACCGCTGACGGACGCTGCCCCCAGGAACAGCTGGTGTCACGGCTGAAGTTCGAAGAAGACGACGACCCCTCTCCGTCGCAGACGTCTATATCACACTTCTTGCCCCACCACGTGACTATTTACGTACTGTGATCTGATTGGTTCCCCTTGTGCGTGGGCGGCAGGCTCTTCCGGGTTGAGTGTTCTTCTTACATAAAATGCTCGTAGATCAGCACTTCTGCGGCCTCTTTGCTCAATTGTTGTATCTTTGCTAAAATCGGTTCCGGCCTGGTTTTAATGAACTCTGTGGCGTCCTTCTTAGGTTCTGCTTAGTTAGGAATTTCACATCGGGACCCAACCGTAACAACGCGCATACAAACCGCTTGGAGGGAGATTCCCCAGGATTATGCCCATGTTCTCTTTGTTAAAAATGCCACGATAATTAGGAGCTCTGATTCCAGCAAGTGGCTTCACACCATACTGTATTCTCAATGACAGAGATAATCAAGATTTCATCAATCTTAATCAATTGTGTATTGTAATGTTCCTATTCTGTGGTATAAAGCTCATTTCAGTCACATGTATCCTTCTTGGTTTTAAATTTTTCACAAACGTTAGTGTATATTGTAGAAGAAAATAAAAAACAACATCAAACACATAATTTTAAGCTATACTATTTTAATTTATATGACGGGAATTTCTATTTTATTAAACAAAAATTAGCAAATGTTTTACAATTTCTGAAGTAAAACATAAAAATGGAATTTAAAAAGGCTATAAATAACACGTTTTGTGATATTAAAATAGAATTTATTATATCATGTATTTTTCTTCAGCTAAATAATAATTAAATGGGGGAATCGTATTAATAATATTAGTTCATTTTATTAAATAGTGATGAGAAATTAGCTATCTGATGGTAAAACGAGTGTATTCTTGATTCATGGAATTTGGCTTTATTTGGTGTGATAAAATGTATGTGATAATTTAATGGATTATAAAGGTTTAATAAGCACGAATCAAAACAAAGTAAAATAAAATATAGAAAACCAGAAATATTTTACATCTCTCATAAAAAAAAAAGATGTTTCACTTCTTTACAAATACGCTCATAGAGTTAAATCTCTAATTAAGATATTAGGAAATATGTGTCCCCTTGTTTAGTATGGAGAGAATACCGCTGTTTCTATAAAATTGCTGTTCTCAAATACTTAAATACCTATTATATATTAAAAATTTTCCAAAAATGGAAGATTTGATGGTATTCAATTATTATAGAAATTAGTGTAGGTCTAATAGTGTAGATTTTTATGTGCATGGTTATGAGATTATGTGTGTCTACCCACATAGGAATGTTAATTCCTAATAGTATACATATCATTCGAAGATGCAATTAATATTGGCTATATAATGGTAGAAAATAAATATTTCCATAGTTTATTGAAATTTATAATTTTATGAGACATTGTAAAATATATGAATGCACGAATTCGGACCTCAAAATCTTAAGAATATACAGTGTATATATATAATTGATATGTTTTTAGTCTACATATAATTAGGAGTGTGAATTACTTTTAATTCTTCGTTAGTACGACATGTATTTAATATAAGCTGAAATTATTTAAAAGTGGTTACAAAACTTAAAATATATATTTTATAGTATTCTTATTTACAGGACAGAAATTCTGAAAACAGAAATATTATTTATTACATGTCATCATGTTTAATTCATTATATAAATGGAATTTAAGATGTAGTTTATTGTTGTAAAAATTTGGTAATAGTATAGACAGAANGAACCGCTGACGGACGCTGCCCCCAGGAACAGCTGGTGTCACGGCTGAAGTTCGAAGAAGACGACGACCCCTCTCGGTCGCAGACGTCTATATCACACTTCTTGCCCCACCACGTGACTATTTACGTACTGTGATCTGATTGGTTCCCCTTGTGCGTGGGCGGCAGGCTCTTCCGGGTTGACTGTTCTTCTTACATAAAATGCTCGTAGATCAGCACTTCTGCGGCCTCTTTGCTCAATTGTTCTATCTTTGCTAAAATCGGTTCCGGCCTGGTGTTAATGAACTCTGTGGCGTCCTTCTTAGGTTCTGCTTAGTTAGGAATTTCACATCGGGACCCAACCGTAACAACGCNTTAATGAACTCTGTGGCGTCCTTCTTAGGTTCTGCTTAGTTAGGAATTTCACATCGGGACCCAACCGTAACAACGCGCATACAAACCGCTTGGAGGGAGATTCCCCAGGATTATGCCCATGTTCTCTTTGTTAAAAATGCCACGATAATTAGGAGCTCTGATTCCAGCAAGTGGCTTCACACCATACTGTATTCTCAATGACAGAGATAATCAAGATTTCATCAATCTTAATCAATTGTGTATTGTAATGTTCCTATTCTGTGGTATAAAGCTCATTTCAGTCACATGTATCCTTCTTGGTTTTAANATCAATTGTGTATTGTAATGTTCCTATTCTGTGGTATAAAGCTCATTTCAGTCACATGTATCCTTCTTGGTTTTAAATTTTTCACAAACGTTAGTGTATATTGTAGAAGAAAATAAAAAACAACATCAAACACATAATTTTAAGCTATCCTATTTTAATTTATATGACGGGAATTTCTATTTTATTAAACAAAAATTAGCAAATGTTTTACAATTTCTGAAGTAAAACATAAAAATGGAATTTAAAAAGGCTATAAATAACACGTTCTGTGATATTAAAATAGAATTTATTATATCATGTATTTTTCTTCAGCTAAATAATAATTAAATGGGGGAATCGTATTAATAATATTAGTTCATTTTATTAAATAGTGATGAGAAATTAGCTATCTGATGGTAAAACGAGTGTATTCTTGATTCATGGAATTTGGCTTTATTTGGTGTGATAAAATGTATGTGATAATTTAATGGATTATAAAGGTTTAATAAGCACGAATCAAAACAAAGTAAAATAAAATATAGAAAACCAGAAATATTTTACATCTCTCATAAAAAAAAAAGATGTTTCACTTCTTTACAAATACGCTCATAGAGTTAAATCTCTAATTAAGATATTAGGAAATATGTGTCCCCTTGTTTAGTATGGAGAGAATACCGCTGTTTCTATAAAATTGCTGTTCTCAAATACTTAAATACCTATTACATATTAAAATTTTTCCAAAAATGGAAGATTTGATGGTATTCAATTATTATAGAAATTAGTGTAGGTCTAATAGTGTAGATTTTTATGTGCATGGTTATGAGATTATGTGTGTCTACCCACATAGGAATGTTAATTCCTAATAGTATACATATCATTCGAAGATGCAATTAATATTGGCTATATAATGGTAGAAAATAAATATTTCCATAGTTTATTGAAATTTATAATTTTATGAGACATTATAAAATATATGAATGCACGAATTCGGACCTCAAAATCTTAAGAATATACAGTGTATATATATAATTGATATATTTTTAGTCTACATATAATTAGGAGTGTGAATTACTTTTAATTCTTCGTTAGTACGACATGTATTTAATATAAGCTGAAATTATTTAAAAGTGGTTACAAAACTTAACATATATATTTTATAGTATTATTATTTACAGGACAGAAATTCTGAAAACAGAAATATTATTTATTACATTTCATAATGTTTAATTCATTATATAAATGGAATTTAAGATGTAGTTTATTGTTGTAAAAATTTGGTAATAGTATAGACAGAATATATTTAAGTATCTCAAACGGTAAAGCGATGTAAGTAATTATTATTATAAAATATGACTCAGATAATTATAAAATTTATAATTTACCTTACTATGTTGTAAGCCAATTTTAAATTTCGTTAATTGGTTTGTTTAATTAAAGATTAAAAAAATTGTCAGATTTCAAAAATTAACTATCATATAATTTGTATTAATTTTACCCTTACGTAAAAAATAAATGTGAAGAAATGTTATTATTTTACATTAAAATTTGCATATAATAATAAAATTCTTCTACTAGAGTCAAAGTGAATTGTATAGGATTATTCAAAAGTCACAATATATTTGCCATGAAACAGGTTGTAGTACACGATAGACATTATGGCTGAAACACAAACCACTATAGGAAACATATTCAGTGCATTTCAATGTACCACCTCCCACGTCTTGGCACAGCAGTATATGTTTTCATTTTATTTCACATTTTATTAACTTCCAAATTTTTTTTTGTAAATCTTTTAATTAAAAGTCAATGAAATTTTTTTTTAGTTTATACAATATTATTTTTATAATAAATTATGAAAGTGGATTGTCCATTGTGAAAATTTATTTGCTTTGAAACAAATATGTTATTATGAGTTTTGTACTCGTAAAGATAGAATTGAAATACGTCTAATATTTCCTGGATATTTCCTCTTTTTAAGAGTTGGAGTTGTACGAGCTTAATTAAAAAAATTTGCAATATGTCCGGGGTTTTTTTGTAGGATAAAAAATTGTTTATGATAAAAATTGAAGTTTTAGAATTTTAAAATATTTATTTGTATCACCACATTTTGAGGATAACTAGCATCTTCTGTTTCCAAACTAGTAATATATGGCGCGTGTTTTGTGTGCGCAAAGAAATCCTTAATATAAATTGCAAATTTTCTGTAGAATTACAAAAGAATTCTGGTTTTATTAAAAGTACAATTTATTTCGAGAGTGAATGCATGTTATGTAACGAAGGTACGATACTTTTAGTTGCAAATAAAGGAGGGCTCGACTTGCAAGCAAAAGTGGATTTCAATAAAACTTTAATAAATTAATAATTTTATTATTACATAATTTTTATAACTTTTCAATATTTAGAGTACAATAAGATACTAATATTATTCGAAAAATACCAGTACCATCATTTTATGGCAGTAACTCAATCATTGTTTAATAAGGGTCTTGAAAATAACGCACATCGCAGCTATCCTTGGTTAGGTGTGAACGTCAACCAATACGTCCTCTTTTTTGCTCTTCAGAATTTGGCAACCCTACATTAATATTAGGAAGCTTCTAAGTTTTTCATTTTACAAAGTATGTTTGGCGATAATATCCCTTTACAGACGATAATGTTAACATAATTTTACTGAAGTGGTATAAAGAGTTAATAAATATGTCTAATAGGAAAAACAATTAGAAAGTATCTACATAATGTAGAAAGAAACGGCTAAGCTTAAAACTTATTATATAATGTTGGGCGTATAATATATAATTTATAGTTAAAATATATAACTAATATTATCAGCCATTTTGAGTGTACTCTCTCTTTGTAATATCATGGTATCTATTTAGCAGATTCATATTTGTTTACTACTATATTTGTGATTTGTATCAAAATTTACATATACTTTTAATAATGTTTTTGCAGTATGTGTGTTTGCAAAAGAAACCTAAAACTTAAGATTTACTTTATAAATATCTAGGGATAATGTTAAGTTTATCAGATTTTCTTGGATTAAAAATGTTTTAATCGCTTTAATGAATTAAATGTTACAATATATATTTTTATATTACAAATAAACATTTTAATAGTGAATTGGCAATTGGCTCTTAATCGGCATTAAGTATCTATTAACAGACAAAAGACACTTACTTAGAAACGGAACAGATTTGCGACCGTGACGACAGTAGAGATACGAGGGACAGGATGCACGCCCACGGTAATAGGTTCGGACCGAACACAGGACCTCCACCACGAGTGTCAAGTGTGATACCGCCTGACCACGTAAGAGCTAATTACTTCGCTCGCCACAACCCGTAACTTGCCGCAGACAGTCGATACGCTTCTTGCACATGCGACAGTAACAATCATGCCTTATCCGCACGACACTACGCGGACGACGAATGTCTGATCGATACTCTGCGGATAGTGGAGAGAAATGGAATTAAAGTACGGGTTTTACAAAGCAAATAGGTGACCACGTGGTCAATAAGGAAGTGTTCAGCACGACGCCTTGTCGGAGTTTGCGAAGAGCAAATTGCGTCTGCTGAAATATGCGGCGTCAGGGACGTAAGTAATTTGATATTGATTTGTGTGGTCATGACGGTATACGGGATGGAAGAAACTCTTACTACCCTGGAGGCGCTTGCAGGAGGTTTGGCGTCTCAAGGTGCAGATTAGACAATCCCATACGTTACACGTTGGTAGGGACGCAGTACTTCCAGAGAGACAACACGAACTGACAAGAAGCTACTAGTGAGTATGACGTACGAGTTCTTTCAGGAAAACACACGACCATAGTTTACTATCATGATGCGCCTCCCATTCCGTAGTGGACTAGGCTAATATACTGAACGCCGCAGCAATGCATACACTTAAAAACCTGTGTCGAAATAGCGATGGGCATTTGAAGTGGGTGAAATAATAGCAACTCTGTTAAATTTTTATGCTTCATTTCCCCACAGAACGAGGTAGTAAGACATGCCCTATAAGTATTTCTGAGAATATCGGTTTAATTTGAAAAATAAAGTAGATTTACACTATATTTGAAACGATCTGAATATAAAATCATTTTGAAAGTTATTTATTTTAAATTGTGTTAATACATGAAACACTAGAACTATAATGTTGTGTTTGCATGTGCACATATGTTACAAAATACATATACCAGGTTAAACAAAATTTTGTAATCAAACTTCTAGGGACGTTAGAAGAGGCCAGAAAAGATTTTATATGAAATAGCCATAAGTCGGAAATTGAATACTTGAGATATATTTTAACCTGACTGAGAATTAGAATGAAATCATTACATTTACATTTATCTACGATATTTTTACAAAACTTTTTAAAAGAGCAATATCCTGCTTTAATTAAACTCTGCGAAGATATCCCATTACTTGTGCTTGTTTAAAAACCCAAGGCCTGTGTTTTAGAGATTAAGCAGCTGCAAGCACGCGAGCGACGAGCTCTTCCTCCGATTCCATTGGAGTCCCATACACCATCTTCACGTGCCCTCAACACAAAATAGTCACGCAAGATGAGGTTGGCAGAACGAGCAGGCTACGCAATGGTACCAACAACGGCCAATCGATTTCTCTCCAAATCTGCGGTCCCAATGCTGTCAGACATCATGAGCGAAATGAGGCGTTTCACCGTCATGTTGAGACAGTAACCGACGTCGAATATCAAGAGGAACACGTTCAAGGAGCTCAGACAATTGAGGCAGTGGTGGCTGAGCGGTTAGCCTGCTTACCTCCCACCAAAGCGAATCGGGTTCAATATCCGGCCGGGTCACTCCCAGATTTTCGCATGTGGGAATCGTACCGGACGATGCCGCTGGCCGGCAGGTTTTCTCGAGATCTCCCGTTTCCCCCGCCATTTTATTCCAGCCCTATTCTATTCTAACCTTTATCACTCTCATAGGCTCTCAAGACCTCGCTGTTAGATGCCGCCCAAATCTCTTCACACACTCCGACAACTATTTCTCCAGGCATCCGAGGTTACAACAAAGACGAAATACGAGCTTGTACGACCCAATCAAATTAACCTCTGCAATACGTGCTCATGTGCTGACAGCAACTTCAACGACAAATAACTGTGCTGCGTCATAGCAGACACTATACTCTGTGGACATGGCGTGTGTAACGGAGTATGCATATTGACGGTTATTTAAAAAACGTTTACTATGGTCTCGTCTATTAACCCTTGTAGTTTAAGTATTGAATATTGTTGCACACGATATTTTAAAAACTAGTTTTGTTCTTCTGATGTATTTTATTAGGATGAATACCTATACCAAGGTTTCTTATGTTGTGTCAATTGAGGATCACCACGTTTAACTTGGAAAGAAACGCAATAAAATACGTTGATTCAAATAGATTGCATCATATGTATGACATATTAACGTATAGCATAGTTTTACATTTTGCCTATAACATACGCAAATACATATTTTCAGCAGTTTCTCCCTAAATGTCACATTTCACATAGTTCTCTTAACAGTATTTATTTTAATACGTTTGGTAACGATGTTGGAAAATACAACATATATATAATAGAACCTATGTAACGTGCGTACACTTGATTCACGGTCGCTTAACCATTGTGTGACGTGATTTAACGGAATAATAAGAAGATACTGATGTAACTGGTGAGGCTACTTTCCTTTACATTGGAGCATATATTTCTATGTCATTAAATTCTTAAAACCTAAGATGGTAGGTAAACTTTGACGTATTTTTGACAGCAATATCAATAGATATGAAACAAGAAACATATGCAACGGCAGTTATACAATTACAGATACATACGTCTCTTAGCCAGGACTCTATCTCAGAATTCCACAAACCGTAAGCGAGCATGAAATCAACTACATGGAGGTAGGAGTCAAAACATCAAATTCGGATGTAATCAGTCGAATGTTTTGAATGGTAGGGTTCAATCACCTGAAACATTTCAAGGGATGTCCTTTGGAAAATAAGTGTCCGAGCCACTTGAAGCTGGCAAGTTTGCATGGCCTATTGCAGTGCTGCTTATGGCAATAATTTGGTGGAAATTTCTTGATTGGTCCCTGAGATATGCTATAGGAATTTTATTTTCTTGTTTTGTACTCTATGGCAAAATTGCCTTAAAAAAGAGGTTCTGTTCACGATGCTTTTAACATATACTGTTTACATACAAAGTGCGGTTGGATTTGAGTCATTTGTTTAACAGATATGAAAAACTTATAAAATATTTAAATGCCTACCTTTTTGAAAATATATTTCCGACCTCACTTAAATATGTAATTTGATATGGCCTTCTGTAGTGCTACTGTTGTGAAACATTTGGTGGAAATTAGTTGAATTGTTCCTGAAATAGAGCAAAATGTTCCATTTTTTCACATGGCACTATTTGGCAAAAAGGCCGGCAAAAAAGTATTTATATTCATAATTGATACTTCTATTGAATACTGTTAGTATACAAAAGTTGGCTTACTTTTGTTGAAATTTTAAAAATATATAACATACTAACCAAAATTGTTTATATTAACGTCACTGAAAAATATATGGCGTACGTAAATCATGTTAGTTTACGTATCCTGCTGTAGTACTACTTGTGTGTAAAATTTGGTGGGAATATGTCAATTAGCCTTCGAGATGCGGCACAAATTCGATTTTTCATGTGTATATCATCATAAATGGAGAATGAAATTGTTTTGTATAAGCATAATCGATGATTGTCATAGATAATTACTGCCTTTATACAAGTTTAAGTTGAGAATGAAATTGTTTTGTATAAGCATAATCGATGAATGTAATGGATAATTACTGCCTTTATACAAGTTTAAGTTGAAATCAGTTAAATTGTTTCGTAGATATAGTACACTAAACTAAAAGGTTATTATAGCCTCCATTACGTATGTAAGTGTCTGGCACACTTAAAACATATAAATTAATATGGTATACCACAGCACTACTTCTTCTCCAAATTTGGAAGCAATCGGTTAGTTTCGTAGAAAATGACACAGTACCCTCATTATTTCATGTGAAGCTATCTTTTCAAATTGGAGGAAAAAAGTGGTTATGTGTTGGCACATATTATGCTGNAATGTAAGTGTCTGGCACACTTAAAACATATAAATTAATATGGTATACCACAGCACTACTTCTTCTCCAAATTTGGAAGCAATCGGTTAGTTTCGTAGAAAATGACACAGGACCCTCATTATTTCATGTGAAGCTATCTTTTCAAATTGGAGGAAAAAAGTGGTTATGTGTTGGCACATATTATGCTGGTAATAAATGTAGTCAGAGTAAAAAATGTGGTCGAAATTGGTTTAGCGGAATAGTAAATTTACCAAATAAACCAGTATTTGCATGGTTGCTATTTTGACAATAAGAACCTAATCAATTTAAAATGCTTACATATTATGGTGTCCCTTATTATTTAACCAGTAAATTTTGCAGAGGGCATAGCGCTTTTTTTTTTTTTTTTTTTTTTTTTTTTTANTCATTTGGAGTACCACAATCCGTGCCCACTTGCATCGGAACATGTTCATACAAGTTTCATATTATACCTAAGGCAACAAAAAGTGGAAGAAGAAAAAAGAAAACTAGCTGCATCTACTTCTTCTACATCGCACGAGTTATCACATCAAGAACTACATGGTATTTTCTCAGCTCTTACGAAGAGTCTTTGCCTGAGACATCAAACGCCGTAGCGGCTAAAACGTCTGGAAAAAGTGGAAGAAAGGCTTTTGTCTCACCGAATCTGATAGCTGCTTTGGACAGATGCCAGCTGAGCTTTAGTGACTCAGTCTATATTCTTCAGGCTACCGTGGAAGCGCTAGGTCTCAGCATCGATGAATATCCAATTAACAAATCATAAATTCAAAGGATTCGGTCTCAGATGAGGAAGGCAAGAGCTGAAGCTATAAAGACTGATTTTCAAGATGGTGTACCTGATGTAGTCACCGTTCATTGGAATGGCAAATTATTACCTGGCTTGGATGTCAGGAGTCCTAAAGAAGAGCGACTTCCCGTCCTGATTTCAACTGAAGAAAAGGAACAACTTCTTGCTGTGCCAAAACTGGATAGTTCTACTGGAAAAGCCCAAGCCGAGGCCGTTTAGGACGCGCTTCATGACTGGAACCTCAATCACCAGGTGCAAATAATGTGCTGTGACACCACAGCGTCTAATACTGGTCGCTTAAATGGAGCTTGCATTCTGTTAGAACAAAAGTTTGAAAGAGAGCTCTTACTGTTCGCTTTTCGCCATCATATGCTTATCTAGTGTTTATTGTTGTTTTAGTTTCATATTATACCTAAAAATAAAATTGTGCTAAGATCGAGCCACATATCATGGAGGCATGAAAAAAAGACTATTTTTAAAAAACCGCCCCTTGGGACCAGCGAAGGATGAGGACATCTGTGAGCACGACGCGACTACAGCAGCTAGGGCGCGGCGACCATTCCGCAACTCGTCGCGCCACCAGGTGGTGGATAGGGGATCTCCAGGCTCTAGAGTGGCTGGGGATATTCAAATACCAGCTCGTGGACCAACTGTCCGGTGCGACAGCGCCGTCTTCGTGGACGTCGGGTACCTGGGTGGCTCAATAGAAGATGGATACGTGCATCCTGCGGGAGGCAGCTCATAGATCAAGGCGGGGAGGGGGATCTCGAGGTGCTTAAACGTGCGAAGTGTAGCGTACCTCACTGCTGGATTCTGCAAGCTGCCGACTGCGGATGCGTGAGGACTGGACCTGGAATGCGTCGGACGTCGCAAGCTCCTTCCGTCAGCCTTCACGCCGGGGCCAGCTGCACTCGCCTCCAGCCTGGTAGGTCCTGGATGTCCCGCCGAGCCAATGCTCACCCCAGACCGACGGACTATTTTGAAGGAAGAGGGAGAGGGTGGCTCCCCGGTCAGGACTCCCGACCTTCACCCACGGCATGGAGATCCTGGTGTCAGCGTGGAAGAGGGAAGATGGAGTCGGTGCCACGATTCAGCTGCCCAGTTGCCGACGCACATTACGAGAAGCAGGATGGCTCTGCAATTGTAGTGGCTGTTAATATTATTGTTCAGGCAGCCTGCGCATAAATATTGACAGCAGTTATATACCCCAAGGGCGCTTGCGCCCACAGCCACTTTCTCTTCTAGAGCTCAATACCCAACATTTAAAAGCATGTTACCCTTAACCTGCTGTCTCCTTTACCATTTTTTAATGCATTATGAGTTTTGAACTTATTTCCTGTCGAGAGGGTTTTTACGGTGTCTATGCCAGTTTTTTCCCCTCTCCCTTCTTTAACTATAGCTTTGCTATACGCCCCCTTAGGGATGTAGTCCATGGCCTCAACTGNCTCTCCCTTCTTTAACTATAGCTTTGCTATACGCCCCCTTAGGGATGTAGTCCATGGCCTCAACTGCGGCCATGGGTGCCAAATATCCCTCTTCGTTACGATGCACGCCTCCTTTGCATGAAATTCCCTGTCCTTTAAGCGTATGAGGCTCCACCTTGAGACGCATTAATCCCTCGTACCAACCGCGGGCCCAAATAACACATATTTTTAAAGTAGGTTAGGAAAAAAAACTGTTTTGTCTCTGTTTTTCGTCTGATGCGACATGTGACAGATCGTCGTATCTCACCTAACCTTCTCAGCGATCATTTTGGTAAGCTTTTCCATCACAGTATGGATGTTTTGTGCTCGTAATTATGCATCTTTTTTTTCGCACCAAAGTAAAAATCTTCTAAAATTTCAAATACCTGTCCGAGCCAGCAAACCATTACAACATATATTCCGTGATAGATGACCTGGAGCGTTCATAGATTTAAATCAAACTTCTTGCAACATGTATTTAATTGTTTTTTATACTGGATAATTTATCTTGGTTTTATATGCCATGTGTGTGAAGTTAATTTATTGTATAGCTCCCAAAACACTTTTATATATTAATTTTGTATTTTTTTTAATTTCCCATGTAGAGATAAAGAATTTAATTATATGCCTGCAACCGGCACCCCGACTTCGTCTTCGACTGCACGATCGCTGGCCCCAGCTGGACTGCCTACATCCTCGGCGATGCCATTCGCACCAACACCACTGCATCTGCAAATGCAAAACATCTAAACTAATATTCCGTCTGCAGTAATCCTTCGTGTTTAAAAACAATGCTTAAAGGCATGAAAATTATGAATGCATGTAGAATACCGATCGAATGATATGTAAGTGTGGAAATTGCAACATGACAATTGCGAGACACGATAATCTGCAGAGACGTGTGAAAACCTGTAAGTTTACAGGTTCTTCGCCTACCAAAATGCGTCGTGTACAGTCTCCATCGTCATTTAAACCAATACCTCGAAAAGATCTCCATCACAATTTTAGCGTTTGTAACGCCCATGAATCATAGTAGTGTCTGGGATTGTTAATGCTAATGGTTTCGTGGAGGCTAAAACTGCTATCCGATGCAATTTAAAGACATATCTCAGACCAAACAAGAGTGGTTCGTCAAAAGATATTTGTACATTTTTGAATCGCATGAGGAAAAATATCGTCAGACAACTCACTGAGGAAGTACGACAGCAGGGCCCAATGAAATTTATTATGTGGCTTGAGTGTAATTATGAGAAACCGTTTACTTTAAACGAAGGGATAGACAACTGAGCATTCAAGACTCCGAATGTGCCNTTGAGTGTAATTATGAGAAACCGTTTACTTTAAACGAAGGGATAGACAACTGAGCATTCAAGACTCCGAATGTGCATGTGAACGAGATTGGTGAGATCGAAAAGGTAGTAAGATCTTGCATAAGAAAAATATGCAAAGAGGAAGAAAAATTACAAGAGATTTGTTCGGGGAGGGTGTTGTAAAATGTTAACCACCTACATCTCCGAATAAACAAGCTGGGAAAATTATGTGCCTCATCTTACATCAAACTGCTAGAATCAGTCAAGACGAAATAAGCCATCAACCCGCAAAATACAAGTGACCATGTGTTTCAAGTGGAGCCTGCTTGCTAGATACGTTGAAGATGTACATCTCCCTGCGATTCGACAGTCACTTAAAACCCTAGAAACCANTTGAGTGTAATTATGAGAAACCGTTTACTTTAAACGAAGGGATAGACAACTGAGCATTCAAGACTCCGAATGTGCCTGTGAACGAGATTGGTGAGATCGAAAAGGTAGTAAGATCTTGCATAAGAAAAATATGCAAAGAGGAAGAAAAATTACAAGAGATTTGTTCCGGGAAGGTGTTGTAAAATGTTAACCACCTACATCTCCGAATAAACAAGCTGGGAAAATTATGTGCCTCATCTTACATCAAACTGCTAGAATCAGTCAAGACGAAATAAGCCACCATCAACCCGCAAAATACAAGTGACCATGTGTTTCAAATGGAGCCTGCTTGCTAGATACGTTGAAGATGTACATCTCCCTGCGATTCGACAGTCACTTAAAACCCTAGAAACCAAATTTTAGCAGTGTTTAGAACACATGAAATACTGCAAGAAATATGTCCCNTGGAGCCTGCTTGCTAGATACGTTGAAGATGTACATCTCCCTGCGATTCGACAGTCACTTAAAACCCTAGAAACCAAATTTTAGCAGTGTTTAGAACACATGAAATACTGCAAGAAATATGTCCCACTGCGTGATGAAATGCCACAGTCAATACAAAATTGACGGTTGCCCGTTTTGAAATTCAAGAACTCCCATTACATAAATAAATTGTCAATCATTGTCTATTCAGACTTCTAAGAATTGCTCACGCCAGTGCAACCTGTGAACCTGAACTTACCCATTCATACACGTGCACCTATCAGAAGCACGAGGCGTACAGATATTGTATATATGTCCAAGCCGATAATACTCTAATTCCTGAATCCCTTACCTCGGCACTGCCTAAACAACCGGTACTGTATAGGGGGAGAAACACTTCATAGAAGCAATATTGGATATGGGCAATGTGGTCAAAGATATTTACGCGTCTTCAAAGCGAATGATGCTGCTCACACCAACTGAAAAAGGCAAGCTACTCATGGGCGACGATATGCTGCTACTGCGAATCAATGTTTACATTAGAAAAATTTTAAGTATGTGACCATGGCAATTTCACAGGGTGGTACATCGGACCTTCATGCACCAGCTGCAATCTGCTGCACCAAAGAACGAAGAAACTCGTCGTTTTCTTCCATAACTTAAGCTGTGACAAGGATTTCCTCTTCAGGCAGCCAGGATACAATAAGAAATACATATTTATTATTACGAACATTATAGAGAAAATGATCGCATTTTCCAAGCAGCTGACAGACAGATTTTCGATGCAGTTTGATGATAATTTCTGGTTCATGGCCCGCAGTCTAGCAGGTATGGCTGAGTACCCACTTCGTTCAAAATTTAACATCACGAAGAAAATGTTTGTGCCTTACAAACTCTCACTCATTACATGCAAATGTGTGTTGCGTGCGATTATGTCGACAGCTGGTAGAAGTTTGAAGAGCCACAGCTGCCCCCCCCCCNCTGGCTGATGTCTTTGAACATTTCAGGAACTTCTGTATTTCCCCATACAAGCTCGACTGTGCTCACTATGCCAGCACCCCAGTGTTCGCTTTTGATACCATGCTTCGGATTACGGGTAAATCTGGAGCTACACACCGATTACGACATGCATATGTTTATTGAAGAAGGGATCCATGGTGATGTGGCACAGTGCTGAAACGACATGCATTGACAAACAACACCTATGTGCTGCAAACCTACTATCCAAGAAAGNGTGATGTGGCACAGTGCTGAAACGACATGCATTGACAAACAACACCTATGTGCTGCAAACCTACTATCCAAGAAAGCCGATGACATACCTGCAGTAATTGGATGCCATCATCCTGTACGGATGGGCCATGTCGATGCTGCTCCCTGTACACAACTTCAGGTGGGTCGGTACAGACATTGATGCAATGGATTGATCGACGATAGTAACACTGGATACAACCTAAAGGTCGATGTAGTGTACCCTGTNACAGACATTGATGCAATGGATTGATCGACGATAGTAACACTGGATACAACCTAAAGGTCGATGTAGTGTACCCTGTATCCCTGCATGAATACCATAAGTACCTGCCATTCCTACCTGTCAACCAGTGTCTGCCAGGCTCTAAGTATCCGAAAAGATGACGACTTTCGATGACAAAAAAAGCTATATCGTCCACAACAGCAACATGAAATAGGTTCTAAGTCACAGATTGNGATGACGACTTTCGATGACAAAAAAAGCTATATCGTCCACAACAGCAACATGAAATAGGTTCTAAGTCACAGATTGAGGATAAGGAAAATTCACAGAGTACTAGAATTCTAGCAAGAAGCATTGCTGAGGCCTTATATTTAGCTCAATACTGCGAAGCAGCAGGCGACGGCCAATGATTTCGAGAAAGAATTTATTTTTAAATGGCCAACAATGCCACTTATGGCAAATTAATATAACATAAGATAAAACGACAAAAATTGAGGTAGTCTGCAGCAAAAACTAATTTAAAAAACTGATAACCAAGCCTACATCCTGGACCGATCGATTTACAATGAATCTATTCCGTGATTCAACTAAAGCACGAATCCATACTTTTCGACAAACCCACATATTCAGGTCTAGCGGTGCTCGACGTGTCAAAAACTCTTGTGTACAGATTTCATTACAAAGTGATGAAGGTTTGGTATGGAGGAGACATCGAGCTCCTGTATATGAATACCGACTCGTTACTGCTCGATATCAGAACCTAGGACTTCTACAATGAAATGGTCGCGGAAGCAAGGGTTCTTCGCAGAATTTGACACCAGTAGCTGTCCCATGGCTCACAAGTGCTTCTCGTATGTAAACAATAACGGGGCTGGGAAATTAAACAATGAGTGCAATGGAAATTTTATTACGGTATTCGTAGGCCTACGTGCCAAACTATACTCGTACAACTGCAATGGCAAGGAATAAAAAAAAANAATTTTATTACGGTATTCGTAGGCCTACGTGCCAAACTATACTCGTACAACTGCAATGGCAAGGAATAAAAAAAAACTAAGGGAATTGAGAAGTGTGTGGCACAAGACAAAATTGAAATTTCCAATAATATAGGTGCTTTGGAANAAAAAAAACTAAGGGAATTGAGAAGTGTGTGGCACAAGACAAAATTGAAATTTCCAATAATATAGGTGCTTTGGAAGAAATTAAAAAGGTGCATGTTAAAAATGAACACAATACGAGTGCACCAACAATCTCTTTACTTGGGGAGCGTAAATAAATTGACTTTTTGTTGTATCGATGACAAGCGAATCGTTTGCGACGATGATATACATACTGTTTCCTATGGCTTTATAGGTTAGGATTTTTTATGTTGTAAATATGAAACTCCAGAATTACTTGTGTATATAGAGATGTGATAGACATCAGTACTGTTTATCTCCTTTAACTATTTGAATGTAAGCCATCGATTTGCAAGTGCTCTCTCTCCAAGTTTTTTTTTTTAATATTAAGTTCATATAAAGGCATTCTATTGACAGCAATGGATATGGACCCAACGCCTACAACTTCTTTACGAGATCGTCAAGATATTATGGAAACACTTCGGCTACACCACTCGTTGACATGAGAAAAGTGAGAATTTGAAGAATCATCATCATGCAATTTTTATTTTCACACATTCGATAGTAGGTAGATGGTGTGTGTATCAGTCACATTTGTTGATGTTAACCTGTGATGGATAGGCGAAACAATTTCATGAAATCCTTTCAAAAAGTCTGCTTCTATCTACGTATACATAAATGTGTTATTTTTTTCTGAGGTGATTTTGACAAATCCTGACACACAGTAAATTTATACATGTAGATTTGTCTACTATAGTAAGTTCTTTCATCAGGGGCACTATCAGCAATATTAAGCTTTTTTATCAATCAAAATTGAGTGTTATGTACATGAGAAAAGCAAAATATCAGCCCCTGTATACACAAGAAACTTTAACTTAGTCCCTTTGTCAGTGATGAAGACGCGTCTATCAGGAGCCTGGGAGGAGTCACTTGCCGCCATCAGCAAGTCCCATTGAAAAAGTAGCAAGGTAATGTACATTTAATTGCTTCTGTGTGAAAGTAGTGGTGTCACTAGTTGACCCCAGATGAGGTGTCATTGTGGGTACTCGGGCTGCATGGTGCAGATGTGGAGCAGCTATGGCGACATACTCGTCACTGGCTGCTACTGACAGCTGCAGTTTCTTTCCATAGCGTCACTGCCATTTAACGATCTTTGTAGTCATCTTTACCGACATCTTATCGAACATGGCCTCGAGGGAAGAAACTTCGACTATCAGTGGCCTCCAGTTTGTTTCTGCGATAACATTGGCGAGTTCAGCCANATTTAATTGCTTCTGTGTGAAAGTAGTGGTGTCACTAGTTGACCCCAGATGAGGTGTCATTGTGGGTACTCGGGCAGCATGGTGCAGATGTGGAGCAGCTATGGCGACATACTCGTCACTGGCTGCTACTGACAGCTGCAGTTTCTTTCCATAGCGTCACTGCCATTTAACGATCTTTGTAGTCATCTTTACCGACATCTTATCGATGGCCTCGAGGGAAGAAACTTCGACTATCAGTGGCCTCCAGTTTGTTTCTGCGATAACATTGGCGAGTTCAGCCANATGGCCTCGAGGGAAGAAACTTCGACTATCAGTGGCCTCCAGTTTGTTTCTGCGATAACATTGGCGAGTTCAGCCAAGGAGTCCAGTGAAGAATACTCTTGGGTCGCCAAGATCGCTTGTGTCGATGAGGGCAGGTGCCCCAGCCACAGGGACTTAAGGAGGCTTTCAGGAACAACTGAGCCTGCATGACTCTGTGTGTGCCAGAAGAACTGCGAGGGCTGCCGATCACCCGTCTCTTCATGCTGCAGCAGTTGTCGTGTTTGGTGCTTCTGTGAAGTGCCCAGATGCTTCATCAGTTCAGACATCGACACGTGGTAATGGAGGGGAAAGTTCTAACAACATTGAATAAAATTGATAAATATGTGCCGTAATGCGCGAAGTAATTACAAAAATGTTCAACAAGTGAAAAGATCAACAATTAAGTAATAGTGGCCTAGGAAATAACTTTTCCAGGCTTTTAACATGTACATTAGTATACGAAGCAGCATGCAATGAAAACAGAAAAAAAAATTATATTATGAAAACACCTTAAGATTTTAAATATACACCGAACAAATAAATTACAATTATTTATTTTTAACAATTTCATAATACTACGGAATATACACTGAGTTGCCAAATTATTCTGACCACCCCCTCAATACAATGTTGGACCACCTTTTGCCCTTAATACTGCATGGATTCGTCTTGGCATGTTGGTAGGTGGTATGAGAAATTTGAGACCATATCCGATGAACTGCACTTTCCAATTCCTTAAGATTTAATGTTACTGGATCCAGCTGCCTGATGCCCCGTTCGGTCTCATCCCACAGATTCTCAATTGGATTGAGATTTGGTGATTGTTCAGGCCAACTAAGCAAGGTAAAGTATCTGTCATGCTCTTCGAACCATCTGCGGACAATGCCAGCTTTATGACAGGTAGCATTGTCCTGCTGGAAGTATCCATCCCCGGCAGGNCTTCGAACCATCTGCGGACAATGCCAGCTTTATGACAGGTAGCATTGTCCTGCTGGAAGTATCCATCCCCGGCAGGTCGCAGATCAAGCACATACTGTTATGTTAATCATTAACATAACAGTATGTGCTTGATCTGCGATAACACTTAAATACCCTTGGGCGTTCAAACGCTGTTCCACAGGAATCAAAGAACCTATACAATGCCAAGAAAACATCCCCCAAACCATAATATTGCCTCCACCAGCTTGAAGTGTACACCGTTACGTCAACGGGTCCATGCTTTCGTGCTGTTTTCTCCATATTCGCACCCTGTCATCTGCATGGTGTAATTTAAAACGCGATTCATCGGACCACATGACTCTTTTCCAGTCATCTACTGTCAAATACTTATGCTCCTTTGCGAACTGGAGACGTCACAAGAACAAGTTCCGTCTGTCATCTCCGAAAGCTTGTCCAGCAGCCGAACCATAGCCTATACGGTGTAATGTGCCACAAACAGTTCTGTCAGAGTCCTTCGCAGTTGCTCCTTGATTAAGATTCCCAACAATTTGAAGTACTGTTGCNTGCCACAAACAGTTCTGTCAGAGTCCTTCGCAGTTGCTCCTTGATTAAGATTCCCAACAATTTGAAGTACTGTTGCTTTTATGTTGGACTGGACAACTCTGGCAAGTCTCCTTTCAGATCGAGCATTCAGTAGCCTGTGACGACCACAAGCCTGACGTTGAGACCCGGTATTCTGCTTGGTAGTCCACTCTCTGTAAACATTAATAACTGCTGCTCTCGAACACTTCACAGGTGCAGCCGTTTTGCTGATACTGGTACCAACGCTGCGAGCGCCTACAATACTCCTACGTTCAAACGCAGTTAAATCACGTTTTTTTGCCTATTTCTTCGCAAGCAACACAGTGCAATAGACGCTTCACTTGTCCTGCATTCCCTTTTTATAGCTATCTCGCCCTCTAACGGCAACAACGTGAAGTTATGGCCGATCTGCGTATAAGTGTCAAGTAGTCATAATAATTTGGCCATTCAGATTTCATTATAAAATACATTGATTTAACATTATTAGTACATGAGATATTTATGTGATTTTCTTCTGGTCACAAATAGTGATATGTATATTGAAGAAAAAAGCATAATGGTTTAATTTTGTGTCAATTTATCTACTGTTGCAGAAGTAACTGCCATTGCAATTCGTTCTGAGTGTATCTCCTTAGCATGAAATGTTTCCAAAAAGAACTTAAATCGATATAATTAAAAACAAGAAGTTACCGATAATATTAATGAGCTTCTTTCATCTGCATGGCTACAAATAATTTTTAGTGAAGTTCTTAAAAACTTAAGAGTGGTGGTAGGAGTTAACGTCCCTTTGACAGAAATATCATTAGAGATGAAATAAGAAACATATGCATCAGTGCCAAGACAACCAAAATGCACACGTGTCTTACACGGGATTCAAACTCCGAAAAACTCGCAAAATTAAGCTAGTGTGCAGTTAACTACATATTGGAGGTAGGATACGAAGCATGAAATTAGGAAGTAATCAGTTTAATGATTCGAATGATAGGGTTCAGTACCTGAAATATTTATGTCGCCATCATTTGATAAATAAGTGTCTGAGCTACTGAAAACACGTAACTTTACGTGGCCTACCATAACGTTACTAGTGTAAAACATTTGGTGGAAATAGATTTATTGATCTTTGGCAAAAATACCCTATATTCTTAGATGGGGCCATCTTACATTAGTGCCTAAAAAGAGGCCCTGTATACGATTTTTCTCATAGATACTGTCAGCATACGAAGTTTGACTGAATTTTGTTAAATACATAACATGACACAAAATATAAAATATCTACATGGTCGCCATTTCGAAAATCAATACCGACCACATTTAATCATGTTATTGTACATGGCCTTCTGAAAGGTGTGCAAAATTTGGAGGAAATTAGTTAAATTGTTCAGGAAATATGGCAAAATGAATAATTTGCCACTATTTTCAAACGGCTGGCGAAGGAGGATATCTATGTGAATTATTGATACTTTTAAGAAAAACTGTTAGCGTACAGAATTTGGTTGAATTTTGTCAAAAATGTTTTTTAGATATTTTATGTTAATATATAATTTATATATATACCCCTATTAAAATGCTTGCGCACCTAAAACATGTAAGTTTACATATCCTACTGTAGCACTGCTTGTGTGAAATGTTGGTAGGAATCGGTTGTTTGGTCCTCGAGATATGGCATAACACTCATTTTTCATGTAACGATTGTCATAGATGGAACACAAAAAGTTTATATATTAGCGTATCCAATGATTGTTATAGATACAATATACATAGTTAAAATTAAAATATACTTTCGTAGATATTGAACACAAAGTTTAAATGTTTTCATGGACGCTATTAGGAAACTAAACGACATGAACATGAACACTTAAAAAATACAAATTAATATGCTCTACCGACGTTCTACTTCTTCGCCTAATTTGAAAGAAATCGGATTAATGTTTCCTGAGGTACAACACAAAAACTTTATTTAATGTGGGGCTATTCTACAAAATGGAGGAAAAATGAGGTTTTGTATAGGCACAATTGACGGACGCAACAGGTAGTCTCAGCATACAAAGTTAAGTTGAATTATTTTGTAGTTTCGAAAATAAATCATACTGAGCTAAGATTTTTATATTGCTGCCATTTTGAAAATATCATTTTGACCCACTCAAAGTATATTAGTATACATTGTCTGTCATAGGGCTATTTGTTTGCCGAATTTGGTAGAAATCTGTTGCATTTTCCAGATATATAAAAAATCTTAATTTTTCATGAGACACTATTTTACAAACTGGTGCATAAAAGTGAGTGTGTGGACACAGTTGATGGTTGTAATATATATGGCCAGCATACAAAGTTACTTATGAATTAATAACATGGTTTCGATGATATAGAATACAAAACTAAAATAGCTAATTGGCTACCATTTTGAAAATAAGTGTCTGACATAATTAAAACAACTAATCAACATCACCTACTGCAGTACTATGTGTTTGTTTTATCTGGTAGGAATCGGTAAATTATTGTTTCCCGAGATATGACATAAAACTTTCTATATTCGAGTGACATTCTCTTACAAACTGAAGGTGAGAAGATGCTCTGTGTATACACATTTGACGTTAGGCAATTAGAACAGCTTGACACGACCAAGACGGGTCCCATAGTACGGCTGCGGAAAGCAAGATTATCATTTCGCCATTAACATCACAATCAAATATTGAGAAAATTTTACTTTCAGAATTTTTTGACTATACAATATTGTTTCATGAAATGTTATTTCGTAGTGGTCTTTAGTAACACCATATTCCTAAAAAAAAAAAAAAAAAAAAAAAAAAAAAAAAAAANCGTGTACTTATGTACGCGCGTTAGAAGTTATATTTTTTGGCGTGACTAAAATAAAATTTTATTACATACTCAAATAAGTTATGTAAGTAGGAAAAACGATAAAATGACCGAAGAAAGACATTAAATAAATTAATAAAGGTTCGATTAAAAACCATAATTAAATGAAAATAATTTAAATGAAATGTTTTTCGATTTGCTTATTACATGAACTGATTTTCTGTCAGTTTTAAATATGTATAACCACGTGCTATGTATATAGCTAGACTATACGCGCATGCATGTTGGGTCATACCCCTACCACGTTCACTGTCGAATTTCGTTACACTGTGCGCGCGCAACTTCCGTTGCACACTAAACTTTTACCCTCAACGCGCCAAAAGAATATAACTTCAAAAATAATATAATCTGTTTGGTGGTTAGAAACTGTTGGGTGTTTACATACAGCCATTATTACAGACTGGTTTTGTGCCGATCGTACAAGTCTATTTTCTCAAGGAAAGTATGAAAAAGCTAAACTGTATAGTGTACATGAAAATAATTTATTAAATTATTTCATATAACAAACTGCATAAAAGAAATCATAAAGGGATACAAAATGTTTTGGAAATAATTTTCGACTTCTATTAAACGTGACCGGAACATTTCTCCGAAACAGAAGCCAAGACTTGAAAACAGGGAAACATAGGCTGCGTTAATCAAGGAATGGCACAGAAATGTGACTGTGTAACGGGAATAGACTACCGCGTGCTATAATTCATTTCCAGAGGCTTGGTCTGGGATCAAAGACATGACCTCCAGTACGAGAACTTGCGATACTGTCCACCACACACTGGATGAGTGATTTCAATCAGTAGAATAATTTTACTAAATAATAGGTAAATGAGCTGTAGAGCAGTTTTAAAAGATCTGCTATTAAATTAGTGTATTGAGCAGTTTTAAATGATATTATTTAATAGTACAGACACATTCTTCCTCTAGCAAGAACACACAACTGCACGCAGGCACTAGAGATGCATCCACGCACAGTGACGCAGTACATCTACAGTCACACCTCGTTCATATATCACCGTGTCGACGACGAATGTCTGATCGATACTCACAGGCAAAGTCACGTGCACACAAGACAGAAAGTCACGCTCTGTACATCATCGGAGGGATAAGAAAGCGAAGTTGGAATTTTACGCAGCGCGTTTTTGAGGAAAATATAAAAACTACGTAATCAATAACATTTTTTCAAGCTTAGCGTATTCGCGGGCGTTTGTTGTCGGAACTGGCGACGAGCTATTTTCTTCGATCGTTGTGTGTGGCGTACAACCGTAATTCGATGTCGACATTTCCCGGTAATTTAGGGAGACGAGAGTTGGGAATGTGCTAGTATAACAAGGTCATGGTGGCATATTCAGAAGGAAGTATTTCCTAGACGCAGGTATCACCCAAGGCATTTCAATACAATGTCACTGAAGACTTTGCCCTTCTCGGGAGACAAGTACTGTCAAGAAACTACTGGTTAGTAAGTAAGTATGTCGTGTGTAATGTTGCTGGTCATTGAAGGTTAATAGTTGACATCACTCAAGGGTCTACCACAGCACGGTATACTTGTCCAGTACTCCAGACTGTGCAGTTATGTACAGTACTTCAAAAACGTACAGTTAATTGCATTTTTTGTCTGTAAATATATGTATCAATGTCCACACACTTATTAATATACTTGAGACTTAAATGTTTTTCTTTGCAAAGAGTCCTCCACTTTTCGTCAAAGTTGAGATAACCTTGTAAAATACGTGAAATGAAACCAAAGGTGAAATAAAATAACTCTTCTTTGACATAAACCTTGAAATTATATCCCATACAAATACATGTATCGTTGAAATGTATAATGATTAAAAACATCCCGCGTACATTTTAACACAGGGAGCGTTGGTTGTACTTCGAGTGTATTAAATACTTTAAGTATATATTGTGAACCAGGATATCAATTTAAAATTAAATTTCAACAAATTGAAAATAACACAATCTTTTCTGTTACTACAAATTTTTGTTTTTGCTCGATTCTATTAAGAATACCGACATTTGAAAATTAATTGTGCAGTGTTTTTATAATCCGTGCTTAAAGTCAACTATTAAATAAATTAAAAATAATTATTTACGGTTGTAAGGTTTATAAAGCCACAAGTTATTATCATTATTTTTCCAATAATGTTTTAGAAATATATAAGTTGAATATTATTTAATATTTTTTTTATATTTCTTCTAAATATTTAATTTTGAAATCCATATCTACAAAGTAAGTCGCTCCATTAAACCTCTTCCAGGTCATTCATTAAGGCAGATAACCAATAATTTTACATTTTCTACAAGTTTGATTTACTGTAGAAATTGCGAGTAAAAAGTTCAGTTAACGTTTCAGAAACCAAACAAAACAGAAGAAACAACCAAAATAATTATAATGACATTAAAAATAAGTCGTTCATCATGCCATTGGATGATGTGAAATATGTCCCTTGCAGCGATAACGAGATCGTCGGGCCACCGAGCGATGCGTTGTGTTCATTTTCGACGATGTGGCATATGGGAAACAGACTTGCATCTAGGAGTACTTCAGCATGGGACGGCATGCGAACATGAACTGTGTGTACTTGAGTCAAACTTATTAACGTGTGCAAAAACAGATATTATGCGATAGTGTTATTTTCCTCGTGTTGTTTCGCATGGACGATACGAATTTGCGGCATGCGTTCGATAACCACGTCAATACGGAAATGAGGAGTACAGCAAATTGGTGTTCGATCAGGAATCGCTGGTACATAAGGGAAGTTACAGGCATGGTATCGATTAGTTTATATTATGACACCGTCCAGGAGTCACAATGCTATTTCCAAGTTTGGACATGGTTTACACTCCGATGATGATGATGGTGATGGGAATGAGTTGACAGAAGTTTGCCTCACCGCTGTTCACAGGGGCCTGTCACTTCTTGGGCAAAAGATCGATAGCGAGAAAAATGAGGGGGTGGAAGATTTGGTAGCTGTCGACCTCCACCTAGAGGGCGCAGAGGCACGAATAGTAGACCTGATAAACGAGTCGAATGTGCAGTGACAGAAAGAATTGAAGGCACTAAAAGATATGTTAACATCCCAAACTGGCTGCGAAAACCGATGTTGCGAGGCATAGCAAGAAGGTGTTGGACGCGTGCAATTACCGACTGGAAAGAATCGAAAATTCACTTTCTTCAACTATTCTATGAATAATGGTGGACCGAACCGAACTGACGACTGAGATGCAGCAGGCCATCAAAGCTGTTCGTTTGAAATATCTACTCGCGAAAAGTTACAGACTGGCTCTTGAGAATCGAAGAGAAGAGGCTTACAAACCGATAACCAGCCGTCTCGACGAAATTGGTCGACAGCGCTAGGAGGATGCTTTGCCTCGGTCAGATATCAAATGTGAAATCAAGAAGGAAGGATCGTCCCTGACGTATAAATAGAAAATAAATCCGGAAATGCCCAAATCGGAAGGGGGGATCACAAGCGACGAAAAGGAATTGCTCCTGTTCGATATGCTGCGTGCACGGGAAAGGAAATGAACACGAGAGCATGGACATGACCGGGAAACCTTGGTCGGGCACAACATCGCCTCCTAGTCGGATCACAACAGCGACAAGACGTGCGGCTTGCAAACAGCATGATGGAAAATGGTTTCTCCGAAACAAGACATTTTTTGTTCCAGCAGATGTTATAATTTTCGGCAGGTGCAAGGTGAAAATAAGGCATGGTATTTGCGAACTTCGATTTCTTAGGCATCCCGGACACTAAACCGAATCGGATTGGCGCATGTACCAACTCCTGCTACTGTCCAGTCGTGCTCATTACGCGAACAATAACCACTTTACACGTCGATTTAAAGACACAACACATGCAAAATTCAGCATTATCGTGGAACTGTATCCACTATTGGTCGAAGTTATTGGATCTGGTCTGCTGCTGCAGAATATCGACTCCAAATGCAATATAGACTACGTGTTTTGGGACTAAACGAACGAACTCGTCGATATACTACGGCTACTGGTCGCTTCGCAGTCTGTGGGCAACCAGTCACACACCAACGAGATTATATATATCGTCGAAGTACTCGTAGAAGTTGGCTGCGTCGTGAGAAGTCAAAATATGTCGTTTCTGGGGAATTTCAAAGGTCAGCCAGAAGGAATTATTCTCGGAGAAAGTACGTCATTAAAACGCTGGAAGATTCTTTCCAATCTGACCTGATCGAAATACAGGACTCTGCTCGTGCGAATAAAGGACACCGCTACATTTTAACCTTAATAGACACGTTTTCCAAGTATATCTGGGCCAGACCGCTCAAGTCGAAGAATGCATGTGACGTCACCGAGAATGACTCTCTGCTTAGGAACGTGTATGCTATTTCGACGAGTAGGGACCCGCGCAAGATTAAAGCCAAGATCGGCGACCTGGTGCGCATCTCCAAACAACATATGACAATGGTACCCACGCATGTATTACCTCAAGAAACTATGTGACGAACACATCGTCGTAGCCTGGATCACCTCTGCGTATGATTCCCAATGTTTACTTGGTGAAAAAGATACCGATACGACGTAATGGATGTGTGTAATTGAGGTTACTCGGACACTCGAAGCGTGACGACTACTGAGTCGAAGAGGAAGACATTCTGAAGTAGGAGCTACGAATATTTTGAAGTTATGATAATTATATGCATGTTGTAAAAACAAAAACATGGTTTTACCTTAAGTGACATTCATTTTATTCTTTCCTTTCCTTATAAGCAGTATTATGGGATTTGCGATTACTAGCTCTGTGAAAAAAGTTAATACAGATCTTCCTATGCATGTACACTTTTTGACTTAATCTATCTGAAACCATACAGGTGTGAAAAAGATTTGGACGCACGTACGCTTGCACGTGTGCAGTTACCTGATGCCGGGCAGGTGCAGACCTTTGAAAATTATAACTCCCCCCCCCCCC
>NQII01000046.1:634301-685582 GCA_002778355.1 Clitarchus hookeri
AGCATCACCAGCGACCACAGCCGCTCCTAAAAATCCGCGGCGAACGCCTTGAATATGGTTCGTTATAACCGTATTATTCCAGGTGTATTCGCACGGGATGTGGAAATCAATGTCAGTTCAGGTGCACTTGGTTCAGGGTCGACAACATCCCCCCGCCTCCTTGCTTTCCTATCATTAACAATCTAGATAGAGGCCTGTTATGGCAAGTGCATAACGAGCCTGCTAGGCTGCTTTATTATTTTTTAAATTCAGTTTCATTCATAAAAAAATTTTTNAAATTCAGTTTCATTCATTAAATTTTTTTTTCGAAACGAAAAGTAATAATATTAGTAAATTTTTTAACAATGCCCTACCTGGAATGCACAACCGCATTACACTCAAAAATAAATATCTATCTATTTTAATTGACAAAAAAAGTTACCAGTTAGAAGTGAGATTGGAACTTTAAGAAATCCGAGGAAGCGGGCCGAAAATATTTAAACTTTACACATTTTTTCAATTAAAATGATGTTTTTATTACATACGGGTTTTTGATAGGAAGGATGGGGATCAGTACGTCCCCCGATGCACTGAGTACCGATGTTGCAAGCCGAAATTATTTAAATTTTATGAAAAAAAAATTTTGGCAACATTTATTGATTGCATTTTTTAAAAACTTTCTACAAAAACATATAACAATGGACATACGATCTGCAGAGACTGTCTAAACCGATATAATTATTAAAAATCCAACGCAGCGGATCAACCTTTTTTTATTTAGTTATTTTCTTTATTAAGATATTTTTTATTAAAATAATTTTTATTACAATAACTTTTATAAAACAATTTTTAGGGATTTTGGGGGAAAAAAATCTTATATGGCATCGAGCCCTGGCTGTGACGCCAACAAAGATGGCGGACTGCACCGACCAACATGATGGCGGNTATCATTAACAATCTAGATAGAGGCCTGTTATGGCAAGTGCATAACGAGCCTGCTAGGCTGCTTTATTATTTTTTTAATTCAGTTTCATTCATAAAAAAATTTTTTCGAAACGAAAAGTAATAATATTAGTAAATTTTTTAACAATGCCCTACCTGGGATGCACAACCGCATTACACTCAAAAATAAATATCTATCTATTTTAATTGACAAAAAATGTTACCAGTTAGAAGTGAGATTGGAACTTTAAGAAATCCGAGGAAGCGGGCCGAAAATATTTAAACTTTACACATTTTTTCAATTAAAATGATATTTTTATTACATACGGGTTTTTGATAGGAAGGATGGGGATCAGTACGTCCCCCGATGCACTGAGTACCGATGTTGCAGGCCGAAATTATTTAAATTTTATGGAAAAAAAATTTTGGCAACATTTATTGATTGCATTTTTTAAAAACTTTTTACAAAAACATATAACAATGGACATACGATCTGCAGAGACTGTCTAAACCGATATAATTATTAAAAATCCAACGCAGCGGATCAACCTTTTTTTTATTTAGGTATTTTCTTTATTAAGATATTTTTTATTAAAATAATTTTTATTACAATAACTTTTATAAAACAATTTTTAGGGATTTTGGGGGGGAAAATCTTATATGGCATCGAGCCCTGGCTGTGACGCCAACAAAGATGGCGGACTGCACCGACCAACATGATGGCGGACGGATCCAGATCCAACATGCCAGATGCCATGTAACAAATTCGCCATAAGCACATTACTCGTACGGGATGAATGTTATAAAAATATTTCTACCAACTCTGAGAAGAATTGCTTTGTCATAGCATGGTGAGTGCTGCTGTCAGTGATGCATTGTACAACACAACCGCTATATAAAATGTGTTATAATCGCCATGTTAAGGAATTGTGTGTGTTTTGTAGGCGTGCCATGGCTGGAGTAAGTACTGGGAGGATGTCCTTTATGCAGAACCCTGCCTTCAATGAGCAAGGACATGCGCTTCGCCCTGATGATCATCCACATGNTTCAATGAGCAAGGACATGCGCTTCGCCCTGATGATCATCCACATGTGTTATCGCAGAGTTTTCATGGTAAAATATTGTATGCAATCTCATGCAGATTTATTTTGACACAAACACTTGAAACATAACTTAACTATTTGTCTCTCATCAGAAAATTTGTTTGCAACTATGTATGTTTTTTATTGTCGCGTCTGTTGTAAAGTATATTCCAATACATTAGCAAGATCCAACATTGAGNTGCAACTATGTATGTTTTTTATTGTCGCGTCTGTTGTAAAGTATATTCCAATACATTAGCAAGATCCAACATTGAGGCATTGTAAATGCATATTAATATATAGTTAGATGTAATTTGAGCACATTCAGAAGTAAGTAACCAATGACAACACTGCTGCTAAATGCACAAATTTAAACGCACAAACTGAGTGACTTGAACTCAGTAAATTTAAGAACCATGTGCTGAAAGACATTCTCGCCCTTTACAACATTTTAAAACAAAAATGATTATAAGTATAACACTGATTTATATCATTTTCTTCAATCGTTTGGTGTTCGTAATATTAGGAATAAATTCTAGTAACACTTATACGTTCCCAACAGTTTACCAGCTACAATTGACCGGAAATTAAAAAAATTTAACAGCTTCATGAAAAAAAAATGTATTTATTGCTTACATGTTATAAACAAGGTACTAAAGTATTTTTGAAACACTGCCTACAAAATAGTACAATTCAAAATACCAGAATATAGTCATGTGTACTAAAGTGAATTAGAAGTTGCTTTTAAAACAAATGTTTCTTGCAGTGTCCTGCATTATATAGGATGGCAATACATGTTAAATTCTCTGCTTCATTTCACGATTTGCATATGAAAATAAACTGGTGAACCTCACTGAAATAGACGCATCATTTTAACATAGTTGCATTTTCTTATAAATTTCAGTAATAATAGTAAATTTACAGGATAAATAAAAGGGGATTTGTTATTCATGGACCTTATAATCTCGCGTTATATTTTTTAATTATGTGAGATGAAAACTCCTAATTTCCTGCATCNTTGTTATTCATGGACCTTATAATCTCGCGTTATATTTTTTAATTATGTGAGATGAAAACTCCTAATTTCCTGCATCGCTTGAAAAAACCGCTACTTACACACTGCTCACAACAGTAATGTAGTCCTCGAGTAGAGGTGCTCGTGTGGACAAATCAGACGCGAGATTTACTAAGGTGTGGCCAGTCAGCAAGAAACATTCATAATTTCCCCTTACACACAAAAATTCATATTCCAGAATAAANTTACTAAGGTGTGGCCAGTCAGCAAGAAACATTCATAATTTCCCCTTACACACAAAAATTCATATTCCAGAATAAAATAACGTTGTAATTCCAAACAGTATGGTTTTTAATTAACGCCAACATTCAGAAATATGTATGCTTGCAAACATGTTCCTTCGTGTTTTCCAGACTCAGCAGTATCAGTACAGAAAGCAGACATCACCCCTTGCATAGAACCAGCTGCAACTGTCTCAAGACTGCTCGGTCTTGAAATATTTACAGTAACCACAGAGGTTCAAGAAGATGGCAGCAGGAAGCTAGTTTTCAAGAGGTCCATTAGAGCCACTGTGTACACTGTCATTGGTGTCATATTTGTGCTGGTCAGTCTTATAATACTAGTGTTCACAATAATCACCAACAAACTTTACATATCTGTATCAATGATCGAAATGTCACACATTGTTTTAGCCACTAACTTTTACATCTCTACTTTAGTTGCATTAATACCCATGATCTTAAATGACAAACCCCGTCAGGAGATATTACAGAGATTTGTTGCTGTGGATGATTTTCTAGTGGAAACGGCGGGCAAATGCTACAGGAAATGGGCTAAACAAGCGAAATTTATTATGATATCTGCCTATGTAATAATTACAATTATTGTAGGCATGGAACAGTCTCTACTCTTTCATTTTGAATTTAATACTCTTATTTGCATTGGATACATGCGTCATTTTATAACACTTATTATGGTGGTCAAGTACGTAAATGTGGTACTTCTTGTACGGAAGCGGTTTATTCTTCTGAACAATTATCTCTATGGTGCCTTGCAAAATGACCAGCAAAGTAATGTTGATTCTCACAGAGAAACTCGTCGAATACAAAGCAATCCTTCAATAAATAATTCAGGAAAACTCAACAATTTTGTGAATAACTTTCTTTACTTGGAAAACACATTGGCACTGAGAAGAGTTCATAATGGCCTCATTCACATTGTTTCCCTGATTAACTCATCATACGGGATAATAGCTTTTATCATCATCATGTCTGGTTTCACACATTGTATTTACTCCACATTCCATGCCCTGATTTCCATGTTTAGGCCAGTCGAAGAGAACAATATTAATGACAACAAATATATGATTNTCGAAGAGAACAATATTAATGACAGCAAATATATGATTGTACCTCGTCTCTTGTGGACAGCTGTCTATGTGTTTGAGGTTATGTTGATTATCTTTGTGAGCAGTGCCACTATGAGGGCTGCAAGGAGCACAGGAGACGTAGTTCAGGACCTGCTCCTTAAGCCAGGAGTAGACAAGGAGGCACGAGTGCAGCTGAAGGAGTTCTCAGACCAGATATACAGCAACGAGCTGGTGTTCACAGCAGCTGGCTTCTTCACTCTGGACCTGTCTATCATGCCCTCCATGGCCGGGTCAGTCATGTCCTTTGTTCTTGTCCTGCTGCAGCTTGATATTCCTCTACCCAAGTAGTCTATAAAACAGAATAACATGACTATCATCCCCTTTGTTCAATCTTTATTAATGTATGTGGCGTATTGTCTTTTATTTTTAGATTCCATCTTATACTCTCTGTGATTTAATAATTATTAGGCTTCATACATTCTATCTTTGAATTGTTTATATAAATACTTAAAATCGTGGAGATGTGAAATAAAATATTTATATTTACTTGGAAATTTGAGATTATAGGTTTATTTATATCAGTCCACACGCTAGTACAAAAGCCAAATTTTCCGAAGTTGATATTGTTAATAGTAAGAATTGTTAAAGCATGTTTGGACTTAAGGTCCCGGAATAAAACAATGCTTTGTTGTTGTGAGAGTAGAGAAATATTTGGAATAATAAATCGTAAGTAGTTATATGTATGTAAGTGTAAAGTATTGTTTGTTGACTGTGCCTGAATCCTTATATGTTAAACTCCAACTTCTGTTATGATAAAACAGGTGTTTGGGACGAGCATGAAATCTTTATGTGTTACAATGAATGCCCTTTTTGTAAACTGTAACCATGTGAAAATACCAAAACTAAATCTGGTGATAATCGTGAGATATGTGGCTCCAAAGATAATCTCTCATTAAAAAACTGGCCATCTTGACATTCCTGGAGTAGTTGGTGCAATAGGCGGAACTGAACACGTGTCCATTTATTTCAGTTTGGCCGTGCCATTCATATGTATGACACGACTATCGAAGCCGAATCCAGTAGTTATTTTGTTACTGATCGACACTACCCACATTCACGTTACATTGACGCTACTGTAAGATGACGTGAAACAGTCACATCGAGCGTTATTGTTTCTTTTAAAATAATATGTCTACTGACAACTGTTATTAAAAATTCATATATGTTTTGATATGAAAATAATTAGCGTGTATAGTTAGTTTTTTTTAATTACTTCATACACTTAATTCTAGGAAATTGTTTAAAATTCGTTCAAGAAGTCAATCGTACATGTGTTTCATCTATCATGTTACATTTTCATTTCTTAGCTAAACTTTCGTACGTTATTAGGCGCGAAAGATATTAATCTGCGTATATGCCATAATAGTGACATAAAAGTACTAGAATAAGTAATTTTTATCGTTCCAAAAATTTTTAAACATTATAATTATCACATAAATGTAAAATGTTATTATTTTTACGATTACGGCTATGGATTTTTTATGATTAATTTACGTTAAAGTAACCATATTAATAGTTTTATAATAAGTTATAGTTTTCTTATTTATGTATCTGTTTTTTAAATTTCATTTTAAATAGATAATATGAAAAGGTTTTCTTATGTGGTTTTTTTTTATTATTTAATCAAAAGTTTGATGTTAGGGAAAAAATAATTATTCCTCCAAAACAGAGAAACATACAATATATCTGTTGTGCATATATATATATATATATATATATATATATATATATTTATATATACATTTGCACTTTTTAAAATAGTAACAAATGATATACTTATTCTAGAAATTCCAAAAATCTCCAAAGTGGATACTTACTATTTGTGTTAAAAATCTGACAGTAAGTCACTTCCAAATTTAGAACCTTTTTTCAGGTTGTGATTATGTGGCATATAACAATTGGAAAATATATTGATTCATCATCAAATTTAGAAAACAATTTCTTCNTCAGGTTGTGATTATGTGGCATATAACAATTGGAAAATATATTGATTCATCATCAAATTTAGAAAACAATTTCTTCGTTTATAACTATGTGGGAGTTTCCATTGATATAGCAATGCTTTTCACAAATAAAATTTTGGGATCTTTATATTGAATATGGTTTCCGTTGTTTCACTATACTTGTGTTATGTTAAACTTGTTACTTATATTTTAAAATTACAAACATTTTTTCACATTCAAATATGAGAAATTTGTTTAAATAGTTGGAGGTTTTTGCCTTGTTGAAATTGTGAAAGATAGAATATATTTATACAAACACTTAAAAAAAATGGCAAATTATGGCATATCGGCATTTAATAGCAATATTTAAATTTTTTTATTCTTTGTGTTATAATGACAAGTAAATTTTTAAAATACCGTGCTTTGCCATTAAACTAACGCAACATTAGCCATGTATGAAGAGTTTTGTTGCCAAGATCTCTCAAGTATATTTTGACAATTTCAGCTATATAAAATAGCACTGACAATTTTTGTAAAATATTAAATTAAACATGTTAATTACTTTGCCCTTCAAATGTAATTTGAGAAAGATTAGGTACATGGATTCACTCTCTCAATACCTACATTCACTCATCTACAATTAGAACATCAATTATCTAGTTAGGGAGACGTAATCAATGTGATTATTTTGAAACAGGAGTTAACATGTTGACAAATCCCAAAACACAAAAATTAAATTTTCAAGCCATGTTTCGAAAATAATTTCTATTTAAGTAACTTTTAAATGTCTGTGTCATACCATAAAACGGTCTGTATTTACCGTGAGAGTGCTTGTTATTTACAAGAATTTAGCACCGTGTGAGAATTTATTTCTTAGCCTTTCTTCATGCAAGTGGCTTCCTGCCGTCTTACCAGTTACGTAAATAGCACATATGCTTGATATGTCAACGTAATGTTAACAGTCAGTAACTTTAATTTATTAGAGTCTGCAATATCGCTCAACCAAGTGTACGTATAATAACCTCGTTTCTTCTTCCCGACATATTATAGTAATGACACTGGTTAACTCTCACAGCTAGAGCAGCCCACCATCTATTTCTAACCGGTTTCTTGAGTTACTTTCTTAGTTTGTCTTTGGTAATTGTCGTCTCTCCGATAAGGGAATAATTTTCCTCTATTTTACGCTACCAGCTTTATACGAATTTCTTAAGTGTGTGCACTGTTTGCTTTGACCCTTCTTTATCGTTGTACAATACATATTTTGGATCTATATTGTACAAAAAATTGCCAACTATCATTGGCGATGAATGAAGAGATATGTGATAATGATTTATTTTCTTTTATGGCCTGTGTCCTTATAACAAATAGCCTTAAATTCGCTATACTGAAAATATTTTGATATAATTTGAAGTCATTATATTATTCATTGAAAAATCAGTATAATTATAATTTCAAACAATTTATTTTAATGGCGAATGTAACACAATCGGGGTAACGGATGTGCTGGCAGGATACTAATCATTTTACCCTGTCAGTACGATATTGTGATCAAACACTTCAATACTATTTAACACGTACAGTATATGCATGTGAGACTCCCCAGCAAGTAGGAAAACAGCTGAGTTGTTAATGTCGTATGTTGTGTCATTACAGCTTCACATTGTAGCTTGTATAATTTCTGTCTATGTAAAATATTGTGAGTCACATGATTAAAAAATTGATATTTTTGAAAGTATGCATTTTATAATTTGTCGATAGTGTCAGCTTTCAAATATTTTCTTGGTTGATTTTTAAAGAATGTTAGCTGTTAAATTATGCAGCGAGTTCTCAAATCGTTATGAGAATTTATTATATGCGACTGAAGTGAATATATGAGTATTTGTTTTAGAATATGTATGGATAACTTCTTAATGGATTTAATATTTGGCAACCGTTTGTTGTAGATTTTGGGAAGTGTGTATAAGGTTAAAGTAATACATATACTATCAATAATTGTTTATATTTAGTGTTTTGTAAAGTGTTTGTAATTTTTGCTGCATGATGTATGTACAGTATATCTTAGATTATTCCACCACATCAAAAATGTCATTGTACGATCCATTGTTGTAAATTTAATAATAATTGCCGCATGTAATTACCCATATGATAAATCTTCTTTTCCTATAGGCGTGAACTCATTCGGTTTAATATTGCACTTAAAACTTTTTATGCCCCTACACTAATATTATACTAATGAACCTAGACTGAAATTATGGTGGTTCACACATCACGTATAAAGTGAAAAATATAACATTTTGTGAACTAAGCTGTGTAACAAATTCACGATTAATCAGGTTTTGTCGTTCTGATTTATAATAAAATATTCGCTTGGCTACAGCAATTAAAATGATTGCAAATGTTTTTACAATTAAGTGTGTACCCCCCACCACCACCCTCTATTGACTAACTCCAAGCAACTTAAAGATCAATTAAAACGGAAGTTTAAAATACATAAGAAATTAAATCTAAAATATTATTTTAAGTAATAAATAAGTTTGTAATTTCGCTTCTTAACAGACACTTGCGTGATTTTGCTAAAATATTGAGAATAAGAATCATTAAGTGCGTTGCCTGATTTTGTCTAGCCTATTATATAAATATTGCAGAGCGTTAATAGAACAAGTTTGTTATGTCAGCATTTTGTAAGGGTATTTTACATGAAAATTTATCATGCTCAGTGTGATATTGAAAATTATTAAATAGTCGTTATCAAGAAAAGCAAATACTTTTGATATACATTTGTATAATTTAATTACAAAAATGTTAATGTCTGTATTTTATGTAACATGCATGAGCACAGGTAACAGAGCTAAAATTTTATTAAAAACATATTATTTTATGTAACGTGGTTTGGTTTTGTAAATATGCTACTTTTAGATTATATACGAGAGATTAAACGTCTTCTATTTTTTATGTCGTTGTGTTTCAAATCATGCTACTTTCCAAGGAAATAATATTTAAAAAATTTAACTATTTCTCTACAGAAGAAGAATATATTTTATTTCATTATATTAATATAAAAATCAGCAACACTTGTGTCCTAGTTCGCAAGGAATATGAAATGTTATTTATAATATGTTATAAAAACCAATTTTTTTTAGTAATTGGTTTCCTGAACTCTATGGTAAATACTTTTGTGACGTTGTTTACACACACATAATACATATCTACATCAAGACACTGACGTACCATGAAGTAATTGTCTTTCAATTGTATGTCAACATCTCGTAATTTATGCCATATACAAACCAATGAGTTATTACGTAATGACCACCTGCCTAGCATGGTACAGGAACACATTTAGTCAGCAGCCACTCGGCGACGCACTGATTCAGCGAGGTAGCGGAAGGTATCCTGGGGTATCTGATGCCACAAGCTCAACAGCAGTTCCTCCACCGGGCGTACATTGCGGGGTAGGGGTGATGTAGCACGAACCTACTCCTCCAAGTAGAGCCACACATGTTAATTTGGGTATATACACTGGAGAGCCAATAAAACTGGTATAGGCGTGCGTATGCAAATAACAGAGTTATGGAACCAATAATATTAAACGGCAGAGCCTATACAAGACAACAAACGTCTGGCAAAGTTGCTAGATCGGTTACTGCTACTACAATGGCAGTTTATCAAGATTTAAGTGAGTTTGAACGTGGTGTTATAGTCGGCGAACGAGAGATGGGAAATAGCATCTCCGAGGTAGCGATAACATTTGGATTTTCGCGTACGACCATTTCACGAGTGTACCGTGAATATCGGGAATCAGGTAAAACATCAAATCTGCGACATCGCTGCGGCCGGAACTAGATCGTGAACGAACGGGACAAACGACGACTGACGAGAATCATTAAACATGACAGACGCGCAACTCTTTCTCAAATTGGCGCAGAATTCAATGCTGGGGCATCAACAAGTGGCAGCGTGCGAACTATTCAACGGGCCATCATTCATATGGTCTTTCGGAGCCGAAGGCCCACTCGTGTACCGTTGTTGATTGCACGGCACAAAGTATTACGCCTCGCCTGGGCCCGCCAACACCGCCATTGGACTGTTGATGACTGGAAACACGTTGCCTGGTCTGACGAGTCTCGTTTCCAATTGTATCGGTCAGATGGACGTGTACGGTTATGGAGACATCCTCATGAATCCATGGACCCTACATTTCCACAGGGGACTGCTCAAACTGGTGGAGGCTTTGTCATGGTATGGGTCGTGTGCAGTTGGCGTGAAATGGGACCCCTGATACGTCTAGATACGACTCTGACAGGTGACAGATACGTAAGCATCCTGTCCGATCACCTGCACACATTCATGTCCATTGTGAATTCCGACGGACGTGGACAATTCCAGCAGGACAATGCGACACCCCATTCGTCAAGAGTTGCTACCAAGTGGCTCCAGGAACACTGTTCTAACTTTAGAAACTTCAATTGGCCACCTAAATCACCAGACATGAACATTATTGAGCATATCTGGGATGCCTTGCAAAATGCTGTTCAGAAGTTATCTCCACCACTTCACACTCCTTTGGATTTGTGGACTGCCCTGCAGGATTCATGGTGTGAATAGCCTCCTGCATACCTTCAGACATTAGTCGAGTCCATCCCACGTCGTTTTGCGGCACTCATGCGTGCTCGCTGGGGCCCTACACGATATTAGGCAGGTGTGCCAGTTTTTTGGCTCTTCAGTGTATATTTAGGAGCCAGGGCATTCATGAAAAATCATTTTCATGTTTGTGAAATCAGTTCTTCTCAATCCTGGCGGTATGGTAAAACGCATTGTCTTATTGGAAGTGGCCGTTTCCAGCGAGGTACACTGTTAACATGAAAGAATAAACTTGATCCGCAGTTATGTCCACATACCGGAAAGTAGTCAGGGATTGGTGTACCGGAATAACAATTCCCATTTTCCGAAGAAAAACATTGACCAGACCATCCTACCTCCTCCTCCGGTCTGTCTTCGGCCAACAGTGCGCCCTGGTGCCATCAACTACGATAATTATTGGCGTACACGTCCTCAGCCGTCGCTGTGATGAACTAGGGATCGGGATTCTTCGGACTTGGTGACACTTTTCCAATCACTCACAGTCCACTGTCAATGATCCTGCGGACCTGCCCTATATATACCATGCTTCCGGTGCGTCATGTACAATCTTACACGCGAGAAATGTGCCGTGTTCCGGGTGGTCGTAACGTAGTGGCTCGGCGGTGTACTTGATTCTCACTCTTCATCACTTGACACCTTATTTAAATATATATATTCTTCAATACGCTCTCTTAAAGGTATTTTTAGGTGTGTTAACAACTGGACAGCTATTTTGTGTGTTAATGCTAGTATTGTCTTATTTTCAGAAAATGTGTGATACTGACACGTTAACGTTTTATGTAAACTGAAACTTGAATGTATTATATAATGTAAATTGTACCGCTCAGCAAATAAACTTGAAATAAATGTATATCACTTAAGTAGTATTTGTCAGAATAGTTAAGTAAAATCGGACCTATCTGCCACAATCATTATGCATGTGTGATTTGTGTTAAATAGTTTACAGTTCCTCCAAATTAACTTTCAGGCGGGAATCCCGTCTTGAACCTCAAACACAAGTGACGCCTTTGTGATGTAATTCGTACACACCTTATAAAGCTGCTTCTACACATTTCAAAACACATGTATTTACTAGGATATCTCGGTATTGCCATGAAAGTTTAAAGACAGCAGACTTCCTACGCAGCTCAGCCTTCCAGTAAGATGAGTCGATACAGTCGGCTGAGGTAACATCTCCACAGTGACGGACATCAACACTACATGCTTGGCTCGTGTGTGATTACAACTGACCGAGGCAGTCTTGGACGCTGTGTTCGTTTGCAGCCGACATGGTAGGCTGATGCGCTGCGTTCCCACTGGCTGTGCATCTCCACCAAGTGTGCATAAATTACCAAGAATATCATTTCCAAGAACGAATATTTTTTAAATTATTACAATGGTTGTTAATTTTTGCGATTCGAGTAGAGAATATTCAAATAAAGGCTTGCAATGTTGCATTGCAAACATAAAGGAATTCATGTCGTAATCCTTAGTTTCTACTGTTCACAAAGACATGTTCCTGTATACAGAGGATAAGCAAAAGGACTTTTAAATAAATAAAGACCCTTTGGTTGAAATGGTAAGTTAAGTTATTTGACTAAGGCTCCGTGTTCGTCTTTCAAAAAAAAATTACTGAAGTCAGGTGTAAATATATATATGTATATATATATATATATATATATATATATATATATATATATACACATATATATATATAAGGTTCCAAGAAAAATCTAAAATAAGGTCGAAACCCATCATCTCAGATGAGGAGAGAAGAAGAAGATCTGAAAGAATGAAGAAGTACTGGGTGCAAAGGAAGGAGCAACACTCAAAGAAATGACTGTTTCATCGTACCCCAAAGAGGGTGAAACGAATATAATAATAATAATACACACATATATATGATTTTGTGACAAATTATTTAAGCGCTGTTCGCCTTTTCACGTAGGCGTGTTTAGCAAGAGAAATGTTAAGGGTTGTTCTTACATGTTACAAATTATATGCCTTATTACATGTTAAAAGTTACACCTTCCAAAATACACGTTCAAAAAATTGTGAATATTTTATATTTATCTGTGTAGCTTTGGTTAATTATAAATGCAGCACACATAAACTTGCAGTTATGATTTTATTTTAAAAAATGCATTATCATTGAAATAATTCTATTATATTCTCAAGATACTATATTTTTGTCTGAATTTTATTGTCTAAATTCCCTTCGTAATCATTATATTCAACTAGCGAACCAGCCGGCTTCGCCCGGTAACAATTTAGTATTTACAGCGATACTTTGGAAGATAAAAACAGTTACTGTGGTTAATTCTTAAAAGATGAACATATGCTATGAAGGACTTTTCTGTAGATCATTTTGAGAGCTACAATTCTGAAGTACATTAATGTGATGTGTTTTTTTATGGTTTAGTCAGCTCAAGCCATGTAAGCGCCTTAAAAGCGATTTTTTACGATTTGATTACAAACGGTTTGGCATTTCTCTACTATACTAAAATAAAGTATAAATGTTTTACGGACAGAAACCTTCCTCAAGAAGTTTTCTAAATGATGTTGGGAACCGCATCAAAATCCATTTAGTAGTTTAGAAGTACTAAGCGAATACACAGACAGATGCAGATAAGCGACTTTGTTTTATACTATTTAGAGATGGTTAATGTTGTACCAGATAATAAAAGTAACTATCTTTTATCACCATTTATTTTCAAATTAAATGTACGAAAATAATAATTAAAAATATATAATTTGTCATATTTTTTGAGCTTCTTGTTTGGTAAATCAAAATACATATAAGATTAAGGTTACCGTGTGCAATCATACTGCAATTTCTCTGTTTCAGAAAAATAAGTATAACTACGTAGACTTGTATGGCGTTAGCTACAAAGGTAATTCATGCAAACTGCCGCAGATCACAAGTCACAGCTCGCCTTTCTGCGTTTGGTGCAGTGCAGTTCTCGCGGTATTCCTAGTTGAACTATTTCACCCATGCTAGGAGGTGTAGCAACTTCTGAGTAACCCATCTAAAATATTGAAGCAGAGAATACAAAAACACATATTATGATAGATTATGACGATTTATAAAACAAACTAAAATACAAATCACTCGCTAAAAGATTTTAATCTGATAAAGAAGCAATTTACGAATAATAGCTCTGAAAGAAAATTATGTCCTGGGCACTTCGTCGTGCCATTCTCGCCAAATTGACAGTCTCCACAGCAAGACTATTTAGCTGGGACAACCTTCCAGATCTCTTCTGCCTGAAATCCTGCATACTTCTGAGGAAGGAGCATAAATACTTAGGACTCAAACACAATCAGCCAGCTTCTTACGAAGCCCTTTAATGAAAAAAAACTGATTGTANCTGAGGAAGGAGCATAAATACTTAGGACTCAAACACAATCAGCCAGCTTCTTACGAAGCCCTTTAATGAAAAAAAAAACTGATTGGAGAATAGATAAACTTAGTTCCAGCCCGTTAAAACACCCATATCTTATCTAACCCTGTGGCTGAAGGTAACCCATTAGCGGCTTATTTTACGCATTAAATTCTGGATGACATAACATGTGAAAATCTTCACCAAAATTATTTCACCGGCCACATCCAGAAAATTTTAGAATACCTGTCAAAATAGGCCTATTCAATTCACTAGTTCCAATGTTTTTGGTTGCCAAATTGTTCTACAATATTGTAAAATTATTTGCCTCGAAGGTTTAAACTGGAAAAAAAATGTACTCGACATATGTGGCGGGAACGCCTAGAACACCGTATTGCTGCCCAAGAGAATTATTTCAAGGGCGATAGTGTGTAAATTAAGATAAATAAAATGCTTCCTTGTAAACAGAGCTAGTCGCGAAATTTTTGGTATTATCTCGTACATCCGGGGAAGGAAGGAGCATTTCCAAAAATAGTACAGAATTGTTTTTAAAGAAACTGTTTTATGATAAAAATAAATAGCAAAAATAAGTCTAAATACTCTATACAAATAAGAAATCGCGCGAAATGTTTGATGCTATGTTAATAAGAAATACAAATTTGAAAGGAGTGTAATGTAGCTTTATATTTTCAAACATGTATGGATATTTTACAATTTTGGCGATATCAGTCACTTTAATTGGTGACCATGATTCATATTTTGTAACAAGTACTTGATATGTTTTCTTGATGAGTTAATATGAGGAGTTTACATCAAAACGCAGCTGAAACATATCAGTCACTTAAAATCTCTTTTGCGTATCGTAGACGCTACTAGTTTTGGCTCAAATGAAAGAAAATCTCCGAGGACTCCTCAGCTGTGGAGAAACAGTATACATTTTTTGGAGGTACGTTATTATCATTCAGTAAGTAGGATTAACATTTTCAAACCAGGAATGATACTAGTTCAGGAGATAGGTAATAATTCTGATGAAAATGGCAGCACACTTTACACAATGATAAGTGTATTCTCAGCACTGTACAGTAAGGCTGGAGTTGAGTCATCCGACAGTCTGTCTACTGGCAGAGCGATTCACAACATAACTTCTGATATTCGGAATCAGATACTCGCTGTCAACCAATACAATTGAAAATGTTTGAGTATCGAAGTAACAATATTCGGGGCAAGTAGTGTAATTAGCGAACCTGTGAGTTTACACATTCTGTTACTTATAAATTTCAAAATAAAATCTTAAACTGTCACATTCTGTGAAATCATTTACTATTTTTTTGGATATTTCCGTTTTCCACGATTAGTCTCTATACTTTTAAGTATTAATATCTTAAGGTAACTCTTCATGAAGCACGCAACTTATGAGCAAACGTTCAGGAAACATAAAGTTCATCACAAGAATGTTAATCGTTAATAATATTTCTCATACTAACAAAATACGTTTTCAAACAAATCTACACAAGCTGGAAGTGGACATTTCGCCTTTACTATGTGTTTAGAAGGCTATTTTCTTTTTTATTTTCGTAAAACCTAAAGCTTTCTAACGTTTCGACATCAGTACGGGTTCAATTACCAGAGACTGTATGTTGGTGACGTGAATGACATAATATGGAAGGATGGACGCAAACATTGTAAATATACAACAGCACTGCGCAAGCACAGTGTTACATCGAGTCACTAGTGGCAGAGATATTGTAGCAGCCGTTGTGATCCCAGTAAAGCAAAGCAAAAACAGATTCTTCTGTGTTATGTATGGTAAACAGTACTAGACAAAAAGAGCGGAGGATAAATACTTACGTTATTTTAACTCTGTTTACAGTAAACTGAACACTTTTGAAATACCTGCTTAGGATATAGTAGTGTGCGCATTGGTTTTTCTTACACCATATGTAAAAATAACATTGTCATCTGCTTGATCACATTATTCATGCATCGGTCAAATGAAGCTGTGGAATTCTAAGAAGAGTAAATATTTCTCGAATATGTTATTCTTTCGCTTGTATGCATTAAAAAAGACATTATTATAAAACATTTTTTTATCCACGAATGTTTACCTAACACTTTTAATTGAATGTGAAGACTCGGAAATACATCCCATCCTACGTTGCCAACATTACTAGACGTATGCCTTGAGTGTGATCATTAAAATACATTAATATTGGCAGTGACACTTTCCACATGTTGATTTGAAAAGTTTAGTGGGCAGTATATAGTATAGTGTGTGTTAGAATAGTGGACTCAAAAAAATTAATCTCCAGGATATTTTCACGTATAATCTAATGTACCATTGCGTTATGGTGCGGGAAGCAATCTCCTATAATGTTCCTTCTTCGCTGTAGTAATAAGGGTGACAATGACGGTACTGCTGCGTGTTCAGAGAGTTATGTGGCCTAATGTGCTTTCCGTCAAGGCCCGGCTTCATCAGGCAACATTGCAACAGTACAGCGCTTCCAACATACTTCGCGGATCTCCTGGACTGCCTACGTGCATCCTTACTTGACTAGCTCAGTCTACAGACTTGTCGCCTATAAGGCATGTATAGTCAGTTGGGACGGCAGATTCAGCCTGCAGCATCTGGACCGGCAGACGCAACAAGTGCGGGACTATCTTCCAGAGATTGCAATATACGTCTCTACAACTTCGCGGCACACCGTATACCTACACGCATCCATCCTCAACGTACATTTAAACTGTTAAATAAACAGCTCACTTGTGTTACAATTGTAATAAGTCATTTGTTTCATTGTTCCAATTGTTTGTCACATGCCTTATTTCTATGTGACGTCTCTTAAAGGAGATTTCACCATTTTTCTCACAGCGAGTACGAATGTGTGTTTATATAAATGTATGCGTAGTTTATAAGTTGCAATGTCAAGGAAACTTGTCCACCAGAATGTCAAATTCTGTGAACTACTGGAGTGTGAGGAATTGTTCATTGTTAAATGTACAATTTTCAACGAGCCACTTGGTATGCATGTATAGTCAGAAAATGTGACGAACAAATTGTAACTGTCAAATACATTGGCGCTGTGAAGGTTATTTATAGTTTCTTGCTTCTGGATCGTGGGAGAGACGGAGGTAATTGGTGATGCCCTAATAACATCATTCTAGAGGCACATTCAGAAGAGTCGTTCCATAGTGGAGGCTATACACGTCTGTGTATTACTGAATTACTGTAGATACATCGCCTAAAGGGGGACATATATATTAGCAAGTAAACTTTCAGTAAGTATATGATATGCTATATTTTCTATTATCACGTATTTGTAGCTCACACTTTTTGAGAAACTGCAATTATAAACATTTACATACCTGCAGAGTACTGGGATTCCGCAACACCTTTCTTCTGCCACATTTGTTGAAACTTGTTTCCTCCTCAGACATTATCACACACGGTTTGATATTCTCTAAGGTCTTCTGGTCTCCGATATAGCTATTGGTCACGTATCATATAATTCCTAACAGNGGACCTGTTTTTAGACGACATTTTACACACGCATCGTCTCCTCACGAACTTCCATTAAGGAGTCCCGCCGTCCCTCCTTCCACACTACCATTCCCTTACATAACGCCTTGTGTAGCGCCAGCCTATCAGCTCACATTTTGACACACGGCCACCCTCCCACGGCCAACCAGCTCTCCACTTGCCTCAGTAACGCCGTTATATTTCCTATGAATCATTACAATAAAATATTTTAAAAGCACATGTAATCAACTACCCGTATATGAAATTTAATTAACATATTAATTGTTGAGGGGTACCGATGTCGCAGTATCGCAGGCGGTCGAATCCAGCCAAGGCGAACCGGTTTTGATTCCCGGTGGGTTTGCGCCCGGATTTTCACAAGTGTTAATCTCGAGGAAATCCCGTTTTCCCCCGCCTTTGCATTCCGGCGCTCTTACATTCTCATCTCACTTCAACATCATCGTCTCTCAAGACCTCGATTTTAAGAGCAGCCTAGACATCTCCAATCTACAACAGTGTTTATTAGTTATCAAATTCTGGTAACGGCAAAATAATTATAATAGTCTGCTACTTTATTGGAGAGGTGGATATGTAGGCGGAGTCTTAGTTGNCCGGCAATGTTATAGAGCTGACGATGTATTTTTCAATGTGGGAGGCAATCATTCCTACTCACAATAATGACCTCAATTCCTTTAATGTTGCCACTGACAATTTGTGGCTTCCTTTCATGATACAACCTCTGTAATGACCAATTACGTTTGGTCTTCATCTGTCGCGTTGCATCGTCCAGCTATGGTAACAGAAGTCAATGTTTTCTTTACTCCCAAGAAGACAATAACACAGTAAGGAGCTATTTTAATTTAGTGTTTTGTAACTGTAGGGCTGAATTTACTTCATTGACCCACATGATATTTTCAGTATAGTCTATTCCCGGTGAAGGGAGCACTATTTGAAGCCCTCTCATTTGGAATAATAGTTACTAAATGTATTGTATTGTAGCCTTGAACGTTAACTTTCGAGTGATGTGAAATGTATGCACAGTGATTATTACTTACATGCCAATATTTAATTAAAATAATGGCGGAAGGATAAAAAAAATGGCTAATAATAAAAAGTAACTAGGGCCTCAAAAGTGCTCACTTTACTGTGACAAGCCTATAACTAATTTTAATCAGTTGATGTGTGGTAGCTTTAAAGATATGTCATACGGTATTGTCTGTCTCATAAAAGTTGGCGAGATTTTGACAGTCAGTGAGTGGCAACTTGATGTATACGAAACAAACAAAGTGTCATTTACAAAATCCTGTATCAGCTGATGCACGAATGTACAAAAGTTAAAATTACGTTGGCTATTCTTAGTGCACTGCGACGCACATTAGACAAGCAAAAACCCTGCGATAAGAAAGAGTTCCTAGATTAATTAATGTGTTTTATTTTACGAGGTCACAAAACAATGGTTGTTAGTGTAACAAACTGAATTTCGTGATAATGTAGCAAAGTATAGGTGTTCACAATGAAATGCACAATAAAACGATCCGTATCCAAATTTAACGTAACATCAAAAACCTTTTTCGCGTCGTATCACCCCTCTCCAACCATGCTTTACAAACGTGCTTGATATTAATTCCAAAGGAATACAGAAATATTGCATAATATTATTGAATNTTTTTTTTTTTTTTTTTTTTTTTTTTTTTTTTTTTTTTTTTTTTTTTTTTTTTTTTAATAATTTGACGAAATGTATTTCAAATTCGTGTCGTTCCGAGTTAGTAATAGAAGAACAGTCAACTTTTAAAATACGCTATCTATTGAGCAATGGAAACAGCTCTCACCTCTCTTTGTCGTGGCGCGCGCGACATCTAGTCTCTCATTCCCGAAGCATTACCAGCCAGAGAAGAAAGCTTCCATGCTAACAGATTTACGTACAGATACCAATAGTTTTTTCTTCCCGCAAGCTCTGCACAATTTTTAAAGTAACATATCTTTCATGTACGGTGATTTTAAGTACTAGTAATTTCTATTCAGCTGGTAATCGTTCGTCTACGTAAATAATACGCCATACTGTTCTTCCGAAAACCAATGTCCTTGTTTCCGTGTTAACGAGGAAAGTGGGACACGCGTGAATAGTTTTTAAGCAATTCTAACGTTATTCCACGTCACATATTTCCAAGTCGAATATATTAGCTATAACGTACAAAGTATGATAATAGCTACAACTACCGTCTCGCAAATGTTAACCCAAATTCACTGTCTCAGACAAATTAAAAAAGAGTTAGCAAATATTTAATTTTTTGCAACGTTTTATATTTTTACTTTTATAACCTACTAATGTTTTAGACAGATGTCAGTCTAAAATATCTTTAAAAAAATTTAGCATTACAGTACAATGGCAAGTGGATTATCTGACAGCGTGTTGATAAAAAAAATACAGCCTCCACTTGACGCACCAGCTGATGGCGAAAGGATACATAAACGAAAAGTAAACATTGGTGCTACTTTCATCGAACTGTCAGAATCTAGCCTACTTACATGAGACAGACTATAATGGTGGAGAGGAGGTTAATACACCTTAGCTAAGTCTCCTGATCTTGGAAGGGGTGGGGGGAGTACTAGGTCAGTGCAGCATGTAGAGGAGGAGAGGACTTCCTCGTTTGACAGTTATATTACATCTCGTAATGTGTGCGGCTACGTAGTGCCGTGCATGTACAAGAAACTGCAAGTGGAAAGAAACAGCGCCTGGCATTTCCACCAGCCTCACCCAGAGTGAGTAGTGAGGCACGCAGAGCAGTGCTAATGAGCTATGTGCCTCACCTCTGTGCAAGCGAGTGTGTTGTCACTGAGGCAGGGCATGCAGTTAGCAGCACACTATGTCATATAACCACCGCATCAAGCCAGCCAACAAGAGATGGAGTAGATAAACCCCTTTAACACCAACTCTTCGTTGCAGCTACGCTGCAGTAGAATTGTACCTGTATCTGAAATAATAACCTTTTACAGTCATCTAGCGGCTACTAGCATATCATTCTCTAGGTATGGAGTTCACATATGAGACATGCGCCAAAAAGGAGACCCTAGTGTTTATCATCTGGATTGTGCTGCACATTGTAACGCGGAATTACATGCAGTCACTACATTGCGCAATAGATAGAACGGAGAGCGCATTTGGGGGCGTTTTTTCCTTATAAGAGGCCATTGTTTGAAATTTGATGTAAATATATCGTGAACGGAATATTTCATCGCCGTAATATGAATAAGGTGATTTGAAAATATGTTTTGTATATTACATGCTTATATATTACAGCTTGCTCTGTTGTGTACCTATGAAACTTTTGAAGCGATATCTTAATCACTGCCCTACGGTTGAATTCCGTTCGCTACACAATTCCCAATATGAGACCCATGTGGGTTTCCTATCATGAAACAGGTCTCATGTTGGTACCCAAATAATACATGGGTATTATATAAAGCCCTCTGTATATGTAATGACCCTTCTTGTAATAAGTAGTTGGTTTTATTTAAGGGAGTATTTTTAATAAAAATAAGAATAAAAATAATAATTTACGAAAGAAAACTACCTGGCAACAATTAATGAATATTGCAGTACATTCCACAATGAAGAGCGAGAAGGCATATATTAATGCACGTAATGTTACGCAAATTTCTTTCATTTCTTATGAGAACTCCCAGGGCATTATCTTGCATTCTAATAAGTAGCTTTACCTTCAATAGTCTTAATTTTTTTAATATGTTGGGAACCTCTACTGAAGTAGATAAAATTGGCTCGTCTCTTATTTTCCAGGAGCCACCTAATAAACGGAAGAAGTGCAAAAAATATTAGGTACGTGATACGGAATGTTCGTGTTGTGCGAAGCGAAGAGATGGGCTACAAACGTGCGGCGAAATATTCAACGCTCTAAAAGGGACATTAAAAAGGTATATTAAGTATATACGTAAAGCTCCTGACACGCTAGTACACATCCTTCTAGGGAGACGGACAATTCTTACCACAGTTGATGAAAACTTAGTAATTTAATAAATTTTCTAAGGAAACAATATAAGCTGGCAAGAAGTGGTTTAGAGGCATTCTCGAGCGTCATCCTAATTTGTCTGTTAGTTCTCCAGAAGGAAAAACTGTAGCATGAATCAACGGCTTCAATCCTGAAAGTGTGTCTGCATTACATAAAATATACTACAAGGCCCGCCGACTGTTCATTGATAATGAATCAGGCATTTCTGTAGTGCAACACAAATTAAGTAAAATAATAAGTGTAAAGGGGCAGAGAACAGACAGATGAACAAATAATTTCTAAAATAGGATAATAAGTACAGATATTCGATTTGGCATACCCTATGCCTATAAAAGTAATATGGCTACTATAAGCATACATATATGCCTGAAGGGTAACCACAGAGCTCCTTCGGGTAGGCCAGCAATCTTGAGTCGAACCGAAGACAGCCACCCGTCCGCCTCTGAGGCAAGCCACACACTCCCATTTAAAATACTTAGTCTCCCTAGCTCCATATATACTCTACTGACCTACTTAATAACTTTGAAGAGGCTCAGACACGAGCGTTAGTCTTACAGCATGGCATGGGTGTGGCTGACAGTATCTGCATGAACAGCAACCACACCCCCTCAACAGGTGGCTGATGTATTGAATACTGCTAATTGTGCAACGCGTCGTCGAACACTTGCATGTCTTTGCTACAATATTCTTTGATATTTCGCAAGTTTCCACGGCATATTTTCTTCACCGATGTAGTACAAATCAGAGGTAAATTTTAAATTATTTGTGGAAAGAGCCATATTTTAGTCAACAGAAAAGTTCATGTGGTGCATTCCCGTGGATAATCGGAAATATTCAGCAACCATTTGTAGAAGAAACATATGGACGGACGTTTCATTGTACAGCATCTTCCCTCAAGCTACTGGCATGTGGCGCTCAAGTGACTACTCTATAAATTATTGTCGAATATTTGGTAATAAGTGCAACTGGAAATTCAAATGGACATCATAACGCTTTGTCATTTCGTCAGAAATCTCCTCAACCGAGCATTCGAGCGAAGTTAGGCTGATATTGCTCTTCAGGATAGATATATTTATCTCCACTTAATATTTCACGGAGAGTTTCAGTAAGTGTTACCTCTACATTCACTTGCAGTGGCAAAAGAGATCTAACACACTCCGGACATTGTTGGTCTACTGTACCAGAACATGCTTATCAGTTACAATAGTTTAAACAAAGTTACTGAGCGCCACACAGTAAAGGTATTATAGCTAACTATGATACAATGGCTAGTATTTAAAACTGCAGAACAATAATAGAACAATTATATTACGAGACAACTGTTTGCAGTGTAAATTGATTTTACGTCAGTTACATTTTTCACGCTACAGAAGTAAAAATGTGATTCTGGTGCTTCGAATCCCGTAAAAACAAGGTTAATGATGTGAGATTCGATATTGTTCAGGTTATTTCAACCTGTAAAAATAACTCCTACACCTGGGTTTGTGCGCCGGCATATTCCTGGCGCACTGAAAGACTTTTGGAATTAAATGTCATATAGTTAACTTACAGGTATTTCCTAATTTAGCGTAAGTGATTTTAACAACGATTTATTTCGATTAACGAGATAATTGCCTTCTAAACTAAAGTAGGTAAGATAACACTTGTTACAACTCTGTGCTCCTTGCGTTAATGAAAATGTTTTGGTTTGCGTATACGTTTTGCAAGCACAGCATGGCTGGAGGGAGCAAGACGAGGAAGGATGTCCTTATTGCCTGGACTGTGCAAGGACGACCACTTCCCTGTGATGTACATGCAGAGGAGACAGCTCAGCAATCTCAAGGTAAAACTGATCACATGAGATTTGATTAATCTCTTTGTTCGTCACGAATGTGCCTAATAACAATATTTTCTGCTTATAGTGAAAATGCTCGATATAGTAAATAAATATAGAAATTTACAGAATATTGCAAGTGACAATGTCTCTAGTAATATGCACTTACTGTAGCTGTGTAAAGCAATAATGAATTTTTCTTGATATTTGTAATGAATTTTACACAGAAAAACACTATGATGAGATGGATTATTAATTAACCCGGTAAAGAGTGTGCATTAATATGTTGAGATGGGGCATCACATTTTCTTTGAATTTTCCGCCTGCCAGCTACGTACAGCCTGCCTAGCAATCCGTCTAAAATGCCTAGTATCAACGCCCGTATTTTCGCCAATTTTTGCAAAATGATATGTTACTACGTGAAGCAGATGTCCCACCGTTTGGTGCGGAAAACCACGTCGTTATTCCTGCGCTACTTTGGGTAAGATAGCCTAGGTGGCCGGTCAAGTTGGGGGTTTCACGCCACGCACAGAGCTATACTGCTGGCGCGGCGAAGAGTCTCCAAACTCGCCGCCAGCAGCTCTAGTGTCGCCGTGATGTGTTTGAGCCTTGTCTTGCGGAAGCCGCAGCGTGGCATGTGGCGATATTTACAACAGAAAGATAATATTTTCTTATATTTCAGCCCTCTGATTGACGAAATTAAAAATGTAATTTTTTTAGCCCCTTATTGAGAAGGGGAGTTATATTTTTGGTGCTATTTTTATCCCATGGTATGCTGCAGGCCCATTGAGAAGCAGCTCCTGGACTTAATGTTTAGATAAGTGTTATCACACCCTTCCAGTCATTAATAAAAAGGGAACATTTGGGAGTCCCTCAGTAGTTTGAAAATAATGTTCCTAAAATTTTCTCAGGATAGAATTCACTATTATTACGGAAACCTTATATTATAATGGCGTTACATGTAAATGAAAATAAACAGGACAAGTCAAAATATTTTACTATTAAAATTGTTGTAGGTAGAAAGATATTCTTATTCAGGTGTGACAATCACCACTTAAATAATTAATGCTGTATAAACCTTATTGGTTTTTCCTGTCTGGCACCCAGTTTTTTGTTATATGATATATATTTGTTCTTAACAAAACAGCTTGTGTTCATTCTAAGACTTTAACAATATATTGAAATACTCGGCTGAAAAGAAAATGCCATCATTAAGAAATGTTTTCAAAAGTTTAGCTTTGCTCTTTGTACTGCCCTGGTTAGCTCTACAGGGCATAGCAATGTTATATCGCAATGTAGACATTATATTATGCTAGAAAACTATACTAAATTTAGAAGTAAATCAAAATTATTATACTAGCGTCAATGTAAATATGACAAGAGCACAAGTTCGATGATAAAGGAAATAAATTTTTTATGGTCGGAAATCTTATCATTTTGCGCTCTTAAGTGGTATATCTAGAGATGCAAAAAAACATTTGTTATTTCGGCTTCCACAATTGAAACTTTGGAAAGATTTGAACTTTCCAAAGAGTTTTATCAGCTTTTGACACATTTTTAACACAAATAAATGTAATCAAGACGTTAATTCAGACTATATTTTATTATCATGTATGAAAAATTCATTACCTCTACTTGATTAAGTAGAATTATTTCACTTTAGAAACTTAGGGTCTCTTTGGAAGGGTCAGACTGATATAACATCAGTCAATATCAATTTGAATAATTGTAATTTCAGGTATATCAGCACCAGCAGAAGAAAACGAAGCAGACTTCACTATTTGCCTTGAACCGATTGCTGTCGCCTCAAGGATGCTGGGTCTTGAAACATTTACAGTAATTAAGAGGTTCAAAAATGTGGCAGCACAAAGATCATCTTCAAGAAGTACGACAAATCTATTGTTCACTCTTTCGCTGTCGTCACTTTAATATTTGTTAACTTTGGCTACATGATTTACATTTTTGTGAATGAACTAATGCACTCACCTGGAGAACTACTCGCAGTGTCACATGTAGTCATCGTAATTTTCGTAATGATGTCAACTTTAGTAGCTTTGATTGGGATGCGATTGAATGTCAAACAAAGGCCGGAGATTTTGAAGATATTTGCATTGGTGGATCAATATTTATTGGAAATTAGAGTAAAATGCTACAGGAAATGGCCAAATACTACCAAACTGATTCCTTTTAGTGGATTTGCCATAGTTATCTTATCTTCATTTATGTATCAGGCAGTATCACTAGGGTTCGTGTATAACCCTGTGAATTGGTTTGGGTGCCTACGGGACTTTTTAACGTTGACCACGGTTGCTAGCTATGTAAACATTGTACTTCTTGCACTTCAAGGATTTATTCGATTGAACACCGTACTGTGGGATACATGTAACCACGACACAACATGTGAAATTCAATGTAACAATGCATATACTATAATTCGGTTGCAATCTGAAATACTTTTCAATTTAGAGAAAAACGTATATGGAACAAACAGCTCTTCACAGAATCTCGCAAATATAATACACTTAGATGAGAAGATATTTGATTTAATAAAATATTATAAATGTTTTGTTCGTGTCATACACCTTATTAACACCGCATTTGGGGTAATAATATTGTTCAGCATCTTATCAGCATTTATAAATTCCATTATCTGCACATTCCTAGGCTTGAGTGTCTGAAACACGTAATTTGATGTGACTGTTAATTTTGACGCCATAGGAATGATTGCAGTACATTTTATATGGATAGTTATCTACATGAGTAAGGCATTGTTGATCATATGTGTAAACAGTTCAACTATAAAGGCTGCAAGGAGCACAGGAGACGTAGTTGAGGACCTGTTCCTGGAGCCAGGAATAGACGAGGAGGCACGAGTGCAGTTGAAGGAGTTCTCAGACCAGATATCGAGCAAGGAGCTGGTGTTCACTGCAGCTGGCTTCTTCACTCTGGACTTGCCTTTCTTCACCTGCATGGCTGGGTCTGTCATGACCTATGCCCTTGTCCTCCTGCAGCTTGAGTCACCTAAACACAAGTAGACAAATACATCGAAGGACCATCACAACTGGTTGAGACTATATGATTGGAACAATCTGTGAAGCACTGAACATGAACTTTTCCAACGTGTTTTTTTAGAAATATGCTAATTTAGTGTTTTCCACAGGTTTTAAAACTCTTAATACTTGTGAACTACATTTGAATAATTTAATATTTAATCGAATTTTTGTGTCGTTATTTAAACAGTATATGAGATGTCTATGAATTTTTGTGAGCATTATACTTTTAACACGCTTCGGAAAATTAGCTCTCACGTGTAAAAGATATAAGTGCACACACAAAGTGACCCTGTTTTGAACAACAGCGAAGATAATGTTTCTTTTCGTTTCAGATTTCACTGTAAAACAAAATTTTTCTTTTCGCGTATCCTGATAGTTTCATGTATACACTTTAGGTTTAAAACAAATGTATCCGAGTGGTTTTAAGAATTGGTACATTTCACGAAAAATAATAAATTGGGATTTTTTTTTACATTTGTTATTACCAGCGAGATTCTAGTTGTGTTTCATGACGAAGTACCATATTTTAGGACAGCAAACTAATTCATTAAAATATACAACAACCAAAACAGAGAGCTGTTTCCTTTATGTTTATCCAAAAATGCAAATAATTATGTCCAATAGTAGCAAAGATATTAAGTAGCATTAACCATTTTACACATAATTAAAACCTTCTTAAAATAACTTATTCATTACAGTATTTCATAAGTAAAATATAAATAATTATTAAAAAATTTATATAAAAAATTTTTAATGAAAATTGAAAAAATTATTTAACAACATAATTTTAAATTATACCTTTTTAAATTCTGCTGGTTAATTTTAAAAGAGGTTATTTACAACGTAAATTGTTTAACTAAATAAAAACATTTGCATACACCATTCTATTAATACAAAAATTGTATTTACGACCAAAATATAAAAATTTAATAATTATATGTACAATCTTAATTTAAAAATTTCCAAACTATGTTTACAAACTAAATTTAAAAATTGTATTTAAAACATCAAATATAAATATTTAAAAACTATCTTAACAACCTCAATTTAAAAAATTATGAATAATATTCAAAACATAAATTTAACTATTAATAATTATTTTTCAACCTAAATTTAACCATTTTATTTTTACAAAATATTTTTTTTTTTAATATTGAGGCACTCCATTTGATAAAATTAAAAATTTGCATTTTCTACCTAATTTTAAAAAGTCACTGAATATTTAAAATTTGGTGACTTATAATAATACGGATATAAATTATTTTAATTTACATCTTGACATTAAATTCTTTAAAATTATTAAACAAAATAAGTTATTTGATGGTTTAAATTAAATGTAAAATGGTCCCTGCTAGAAAATATTAAACTTCCGATGACGATATTTCCTCAGAAGGACGTGCTATTTTAACTTTAAGAAGGAACTCCTGATTTGTTAACGGTTATAGAAACTAATCTAAATGTCATATGCTATTAAATTACGGATAATATGCGTATCACGCTTAGCAAAAAGCAAGTCAGTACTGAACAAGTTGGGTGTCACTCTTTGCAATCTGTCGCGTACACGTGACTGAAATGCCATGAGAAACCCTTCTTAATATGGTACTTAAAGTACATTTTATTTGTCAAGAAAACATTTTTTCCCAGCAGCTAAAACTTTTTTTTCGTGTATTAAACTATTGTTATTTTGAAGTTCCAAGTTATAGTTTTGCTTACTAAGTTTTATATATGTGCTGCTGTAGCCATGAAGCTGGAACGAGCATTATTCTAGATACAATTTTCATTTTTCCACATTTCTGATATTATATTTCATTTGCCTGTACCAACTAATGGTGTGGACTAAAGTTTTGAAATTTTGAGGACGTCTTCTACATTGGGTTGGTGGTAGAATTCGGCTACAGTAACATCTAGTGATCTGTGTGAAGAGGTCGCCTCCACCTGGAAGTTGATGGCATTGTTTGCCAAGTATCTGTCTTCACGGTAGATGAGCCGGAAATTTAATTATTTGTCTGACGGTGAAGCTTTATCTCGAAATTTGTGTTTACACGTTATGAGAGCCTATAGAGAAAACTTTCATTTAATATAGAATATCATGTTGATGTGTCAATATCTCCTGTAATAAAATGCATTTATGAAAAAACTGGAACACAAATAGTTTGTTGGAAAACATTTACATTTGGTGGAAATTTGTTTTGTGGATAGATTCCAGTTGCTTTAGATGGATAGTGCAATGTAAATAAACTTTAAAGCACGTGTAACCAGATTTTATTGTACGAGTAAAAATAAAAGTCAAATTAATCTGTTTGGCACAATGTAAATGATAAAGTTTCTAATTTTTTTAAGAATGGAAGAACAAAACATTTTGAAGCATAAATGGATTTTATACCATTTATGTCAAAAAGCACTGATGGCTTTATGCAGGCCACTTCTGTATTGGAAATATACTGGCGTTGAAAATAGTGCAAACTTGAAAGTTGAATATTGTTTAAACTATTTTGATAAAATGTATCATAGTTGAGCATAAATTGTATTACACTTAGTAGTTCTTAATCGAAGTGGTGTATAATTAACTAGAGTCGTGGTACAATAAAGCAAAACAAGTTTTAATTTCTGAAAATAATTTTTCCAACAAAATGTTGGTATTACATACACACACACGCACGCACGCACACACACACACACACACACACACACATATATATATATATATATATATATATATATATATATATATATATATATATATATATATACTAAATACAATACATGTTACTTTAAAAATGTTTACGAAAACACCTCTATGTTTTTTATTTATAAATATATAATACATTCACACAAGTTTGTTTTTTCAAAAATTCTTTCCTAGATGAGAAGCAAAATTACCCCCGCTATTATTTCAAACACGTGAATCTGTAAATTTGCTAATAAGTTATTATTTTAAACATTCAACACATCTAATTAATTACAGTGTTGACATTCCTGTTATCAGCCAATCTAACAAGGTTGCATTCGTGAAGCAGCTCCAAAGGTAGTCAATTAATTAATTTTTAAAGAATTAGTTTTAACAACACTAAATGCATTATAAATTTCAGATAGCCTTCCTTTCTTATCCCAGTATACGTTTTGTTTTTTCGTATCAACATTAAAATTTTAATCCAAAAATTAAAATGTTTTTGTTGCTTTTTATACATCCATGCTGATTACATCTGTCTCGAAACTCTTAAAAGCACCTCTCAAATAAGCACAGCATCTATAAACTTTTCTGAAACACCACTACTACGTACCTATACACTCTCAATGTACACACCAAGACTTCTAGGAGAAATATTTAACTCATATACACAGACAAACGTAGAGGTGGTTTCAGGAGCTGCTATAGTAGCGCCACTGTAACTTAGGACTTGGAAGCTCTGCCAATGTCGGGCCACATCTCCCCGGGATAGGAAACAATTAGACGACGGTGGTATGGCAGGTGGAAGTGAGTGCCTGCAGTTTCGTCTGCCCGCCTGCCAGCTACCTGTGGTTGGTGCTTTGCAAGTTGTTCTATCTCTCTCTCTCTCTCTCTATCTTTCACTTGAGTAGGGGAAACCACGTCCGTGTTTAGGCCGGTGCGACTAAAGTATCTTGAAAGCGATTATAAAACCGAATTGTAGGTCTTAAGTTTCGACACGCGACGAAGAAAGCGTTTATAAAGTACACTGTCCTTGTTGCGGAAGGGTTTTCTAATATGAATTAAAAGTATCAATTATGAAAAAATAACGAGCAATTCCAAATGACTCTAAATTGACAGAGGTAAATCATTTGTTGGGTAAAATTTGAAGAAAAAATGTTTACGACATAAGGGGTTTTTAATATAATTCATTGAATGTATCCCTAGTAATAATCTAAACATGAATACATAATTGATTAAATTTGTAACCTTGGACCCCAGACTGTAAACAGTTTGTTCTAATGGCGGCGAAAGTGACCACGGTCCAATCGTTGAGAGCACTGAAGCCAGCTCCATCATTCCTGAGCAAATCCTACAGTTGTCACAACTAGAAATGAAAACATAATATCAAGTAAATAGAATCCCTTGATATACTTATGTTATAAAGTCTCATGTGTTGCATAAAAATATGTATATGCATCACGTTTGTTAATTTTTTTTTTTCAATTTCCTTTGGAAAAATTCGACTAGATTCAAATTATTTAAATCCGATAGAAAAATTTTAATATGATTTAGATGGCACAGTATCTTTCATTTCCGTAAACGAAACAGTTGCAATATTAAAAATATTTCTGCTATAATACACGAAAATTACAAACATGTATATAGATGAACGAAGACAATTAGAAAATTAGAAAAATATTCGTGTCTCGACGGAGAAAATAAACCTATGCAAAACCTTATTTCAGCCATCCTTTTTCGTTCATGGATCACATTTAAGTTTGACATATTTTGTAAATCTCTTTGTTCTGGTTTTACCCAACTATAATATTCTAGGCTTTAAAATATTATAAGCCCATTCTCGAGACATTTAAATTCAATTAAAAAGGCATGTGCACATAATATTTGCAAACCGTGTTTCCCTTAATCTGACCAGGCTGAAAAAAAAAACAATAAATATTTTTAGTTATTTTTGGCATATTGACATTAAAATATACTTAACCTGCGATGCTAAATACTGGCAACATAAGGAACCGAATCCACACTGGAACTGTCGAAAACCCAGCATTCACATTACATTGTAGTAGTATAGGACAGTTTGTACTGGGGCAGGAGACAGGAGCCAGCTCTGGATCTGGCATCCACCATCTCGTTTCTTGCTGCCATTTTGCTTCTGTCCACCCTCTTGTTTTCATCCTCCATATTGTCACTCCCACAATATTGTCACCAACGAAAATTTGTTATAACCACCATATTGTCAATACTACCATCTGGTTTCTGGCAGACATCTTGTTTACATACATAATCTTGTTTCCTAATTACACATTCTGTCCCCTGTGCTCCACTGGCTCGACTGTCATCTTGTTTCCTAATTACTCATGCATAAGATGTGGGATTATATTTTTATAAATCACCATGCCAACTGTCAGCCCCACATTTCATTTTTGCTCCATAATTCCATATCCACAATTTTATTTCATGCTTTGTCAGTCCATGTTCAGCCATTTGGATTTAATTTATTACTTTCTTTAGGTGTCCCATTTATTTCCATTCACCAGTTAATTTCCTCATTACTAATTCTGTCACCTGCACTTCACTCACCATCTTAGATTACATCATTACCATATTGTTTCGGTCCACCATCTTAGATTTTATTCATGCTCTACCATTCCATGTAAACTATCTTGTATTTCATTATTTCTTAGCAAACAGGTGATATAATGTATCTTGCTGTAGGCCACCATATTTATTCTATGCAAATATTACATCATGTATGATTTATGATATTTTCATTTGTGCAGTACTTACGCCAATAGTACTTAACCACTCGTGTAGGACTTAAATTTTTTACTTGTACATAGATCTTTAACTTTTTGTGGGATTTTATATCTTGTGTAGGACTTTGCCATTCATATTGTACTCAGAATATCTTTGTACTTATAAAAATTATAAACCACTTGTAAAACATAGTCTAGAAAAAGTCAAACACTGAGCTAACATAACCTAACCTCACATAACACAACCTAACCAAACACTACTGTCGCGCCTGCTATCGATATACTTAGTAACGATTAAATGAACTTCCAATTTGTTTCACAATTTAATCAGATTCATTTCAACTTGAAATGGAAGTATGAACTATTATTTTATTTTTCAAGTAGTATAGGAATGTTTTCTGTTTGTGTATATCTTCTCCATTGTGTACGAGGTCTGTTGCATATTTTTAAGAATGTTATGATATGTTCATAAAATAAATTAAAAAATGTTAAAACATATTTTATAGGCATATATTTATAAGCACATGATAAATTATTACACTCTCTTTACTTGAGATAATTCTTGATCGGTTAATCAACAACGATTAGTTTCCAGACACTGTCCATGGCAATGCTGTGATGTTTCCTGAGATGTATAATAATGCAGTCTCGAAGACCGCGAAGAACTCTCATGGCAAGATCTTCAAAACTTTCCACAACAATGTCGTAATGTTCTTGTAGGAGCTGGCAGATTCCTGCTTCTCTTTCTCTGCCACCGTCTTCTGGTGGTAGAGGGGAAGGCAGTGATCCTATGGCATTATCGCTTCAAATGGGAGGATTAAATTCTCCATATCTAAGTAACGATAGAAGTGAACATTTTGGGCTTGATACAGGCTGCACTTCTGGACATACTGAAATGCCAAAACAGGGAGGCAGCTACCCTTCACTGATCGAGCTGTCCATCTGGTGCATAATTTATGTCACTGAGAGAGTGGTACAACTCAGTTCCCCACTATTCAGGCATACCATGCAAAATGAGAGCAGAAGGAAACTGCACTTGTATTTATATTATCGAATATATTAACCATTATCTATGATAAAAAATATTAGTTAAGTAACCAGCATGGCTAAATTTAAACACATGATCACAACATGTCACACTATTATTCATTCTCAGAACAATTCTGGGAGACAGCTATGCTCGGCAATGAAGACATTCCTTGTCCATAATGTCCAACTTTGACAGCCGTGTGTCTTGGTATGAATCAAAGCCAAACCAGGGTACCGAAACTTTATTTAATCTGTGTCACAAAACTTTATCAAATAAATAATAATTTTGAAACTTCGCAACTTTTATCTCTGCACTGTAAAGGCCACCTCGAATGCGATGGCCTCTTGTGTCTTCGAAATAATAAGTATATGGTTCGCAATGATGTATGCATAACACTTTGAAAATTTCAGTGCTTCATTTTGCAGTGTAACTTTAGGCAAATACATTATTTTTTTAAACTGTATGGAGCGAATTATTTTCAACATCGACAGGTTTCATTTTAAATGTGTGGTGCTTTGTGTCATTGTTTTTGCGTATGAGCTGAGGTAAAACTCTCGGCACTTGTAACTTCCTTTTGCCATAAATTCCCGCCACATTTTGCCGTTTATCTTGTTAATATATCACCAGACTATCCCAGCCTTAATAATAGCACCATGCGTCGAGTAATGGTTAAACTCTATGTTTGGTCATTGAGGATCGAAACAAAGTATTGTATCATTCTTTGCCAAAATCTGTTTGCAAATTTTAATGCAATACTTTGTCACAAAAATTATTTTCATTGCATGCATTATATCTTCCTCAGTTTTCGTTTTGACTGGAACTGCCCAAGCAAACTTTCTCTAACATTCAATGACTGTCATAATATATTTATACCCTATATTCTCTCGTGAATGTGGAATCATTTCCACCAAGTCAGCTTGATACAGGAAACTCTTTCCAAAGAGCATTAATTTACATCTACAGAATATACAATGGGTAGGCCTGTAAAGTTTGCGTGCAATTTCATCACGATACATATAGCCATCCTTTCAAACTCTACTAAAATATAATTTATTTTCATAATGTAATTATGGTTACCGTTATTCTGGGAAGCAATTAACAGATACAACCGATGTACTTATTTATTTGGATTATTTCAGTATGTATAATAGACAAATAATCTGTTCTTATTATTATTGTACAGCTCATTTTCCAAGCTGCTACCATATGTGCCTCTTACCTTTTGAAAAAAACCAGAGACACAATAGCAAATTTCGGATGGGGATGATTGGTGTCTCTGTATGCATTACTGGCTGGCATGTTATCTTTGTAATATATGCTCGTAAGTGTTATCAGTCGTTCATATTAATTTCATACTTTTCGAGAATATGTACCATACTCTGGTTTAAACAACAACTCGTAAAGCCCAGGCGCAGCCGGAATGGATATATTATCAATTTGTATAGAATCGTCAGATGGAAAGTATTTTCTTATTACCCAAAAAAACATTCAATTTAAGAGAGAAAGAACTCAAATACTTTTTGAAAGTAGTGCTATGCTCATCGATGTCCTATTTATATTCCCATACAGACAACAGCAATTAATCATTATCTTCAGCTTGACGTGTGACATATTAGGAGTATTAGTGCGGCGCTGTCACACNACAGCATAACCAGTGTAGGGGCTTAGAGAGACACGTGTCAATTCCAGTCACCACAGAGAAAGGTCAAGCCGAAGTAGGGGCGTGTGCAGGCTATTACATGTGTCCTACTGCGTAGGCCCCCCACCCACCTCCTCCCCTACACTCCTAGCAAGCCAAGTAAAATTTGTAAGCGCCGAGATAACACGAGATAGGAGACGCAGTTCGCCTGAAATCAGAAAACACGCACCGCGGAAAAATAAGCTGAGATGGTAAATTCAAGGGGCAAGATCACCACTTCCCCCCCCCCTCCCCCAACCTTCAGGAACCAGGGCACGTTTTTTAAATGCTTTGTTCTGTTTCCTACCACCGCCCCCTCGCCCCAACAAGGTGTCACATCCCGACAATTAGGGAGAGAGGCTAGGGAGCATATAAGCCTCTTTGCGGGAAGGGTGAGAGAAGAGTAATCAGTAGACCTTCGAGCAGAAGAGTTGCATATCGCCGCGCAGAGAGAGCAGCTGCGCCAGTGCGGCTGGGAAAAGAACCCCGGCGACAACAGTACCTCAGTACATGAGTATGTCAGTAGAACAGCAGTCCAGTGAGACGGCACCAAACGCGGGCCTTTGCTAAAGCTGCCCACATCACCGGAGCTCACCCACCGCAGACAACATACCAGCACCAACAGCAGAGTAGTTAAGTATCAAGTCGCCCCCAGAGAAGCCCCCCTCCACAACCAAGTCACCCACAGTTAACTCGAGTTAGCCAAAATAGAATACCACACCTCGGGAGTGTTTCTGTATGTTGTTTTTGTTTAAACTCGAGACAATATAGTTATCCAGTTAAGTGAAACGTCAAAAGACTACCTTATTGAAATACCCTCAATCCCAGGTACCTTATAGTATGTGCCTGGAGGAATTAACTCCGACCCTACGAACCATGCTGTGTGCCACAGGTGGGGAATAGCATCAAGTTTAATTGGCGCACAACAGTAGCGCCGTCAAGTTAAATTGGCGCCCTGATGTGGAGAATAGTGTCAAGTTTAATTGGCGCAATGACATGGGGCATAGCGTCAAGTTACATTGGCGTCCTGACGTAGAGCGTAGCGCCGTCAAGCTGTTCCCGAATGATTGTTGCTGCATTCTGGTGTTATGCCTTTATTATCTCAGGCATTACTTTAGGGCCTCATTAACTAGATATGAAATGATATGATTTAATAATTATTCATCCACCATGTTTCACTCTATTCAGTCTCTTTTAGTTAACAAATACTTTGTACACACATGTTGAACTACATAATTTAATTCCTCTGCGACATCCGACCTTGTGTTGATTGCAAACACAATGTGCAGCATACTCATATATCCTTTCTAGATGTTGGAGATTTTGAGTAAAGCATTTCCCAGAATAGCAGCACCATGGTAACGATACTTCAAAGTACTATCCTTTGAGCCACAATCAAGTGTCTTCTTTATCCTGACACAAAAGAACTAGATTTTCACTCTTTCGCAGTCTGTATCAGATTTGTTGAAAAAGTAAATTTGAGTATGTTATGTATCTGTAAGAGCCGGCGCCGAGGATCTTGTCTCAAGAGAACTAGATGTTTATTCTTTCGCAGTCTCTATGAAACTTACTCGAAATATATATATATATATATATATATATATATATATATATAAGCATTCTAGTTCAGTATGTTTCCATGCCTTTTATAGGTAAAAGTGGATGCAGACTCGTGAACATGCTTGTAAACCAATTACCATTCGAACTTCACATAAAAGGCTACAAATACTGTGGGCTAAGAAACAAGCTAAAAATAAAATTTAGTAAGTGGTAACTGTGATATTAACACATTGGACAAAGTCTGCAAGTAGCACGAAATTGCGTATGCGAAAAGAAGTAGAATGGAAGAAATTCATTTTGCAGAAACGATTCTTGCAAACAAGGCGTAGAAAATCTTGAAATCAACACATTTTAAGTTTCGGGACCAACTCGCTATTTGAACTATTTCCAAGATCGTGAAAATCAAAGTTAACCGAGGCATGTGAACAAAGGGTTACAAATCTACAAACAAGCAAACTACTTGGAACAAAAATATCAAAGGGAAAGCTCCAAAAAATAAATAAACAAGAAGGGTTCCTACCTTTAATCCTGCTTGCACTAAGTACGCTGGTCGGCCTCATTGGTGGATAAGCAGTTTTTCCAGAGCAGTGAATAAATCCAAAATCCAAATAAAATAGCTGGAAGAAGATTTTGACACAATCCCACATTGTAAGAAACCACCAGTGGCTCAAAAAATGAAAAACACCTGAATCTGCGACCATAACAAGTAGGAGGTGGAACAAGAAATCATGAAGTCCTTACCAAACCAAACTCTTGAAAACATTAATTTAGAAATGTTTGCCTTGAAAATAAATAAGTCCATTTGTTCGTGGTGCGAAATATTTTAACTCACAAATACAGAAATAATGAAAATACAGTTATACATTTATTCTGTGTTAAAATATGTAGAGTTCACTGGGTAACTAAGAATAAATTCGGTGATAGAGACAAATATCATGCAGTTTTGGTAATTTGAGAACATCATTGTGATTGCAAGAATATTTGCAAGGAGTTACACTTACTTATAACTACAACAACAATCAGTTAACAAGCACTTTGAACTGTGGTGACTTGTGTCTGCGCTATCTTTCGACGTAATATAGAGAAAATTGCTCATAAACTGCCTGGCATAAGTCATGTCTATTACTTTGATCCTGACAGGTAAAATCTTGTAACTGTGAGCCGCGCATTTCCCACATCTAGAGCTGGATAGAGCAAAGAGCATTGCCGAACATTGACTATTCATATAATAATTTCACTACCTGGCAGACGATGGTGACGAGAGTGGGTTCATTTAAAGAAGTATGGTATCATTGCAACTAGATGTAACATTATTGTTGCAGAAGAATTCAAATACCCCGAAAAGCGAAATATATGTAGTCATAATATAAATTTTACCAATCACCATACCCTTGAATGTATGTTAGGTTTCGAGCAAAGGAAATCTGAGGGAGGAAAAACTACATTAATCTGCACTGTCCATAAATATAATGCGTACGAATGTTTAAATACTAGGCTGTATTTTAATGAGGGGCTCATTTCACAATGAAAGGACTAGCCATACATTACATCATTTAAAATTCTACTCCTTTTGTGTCCAGGGTTGTATAAAAACCAACATATGTCATTTATACTCCTGTATATTCAAATTATGCTTGCTAAAAGTTCAGACACGAATAAATGGCCTTCGGTGCAGGACACAAACATAAATGGGTGCTGAGAATATATTTTCTGGGAAAAATAAAAATAATAGACTGGCAAACCTGGTATGGCAACCCATCATTACGTAACTTGACGATGATGTACAAGAATCTTGACCATAGGTACAGTGCATGCGAGCAGTACATGGCATGCCCTCGCCAGAATGCCTTACTGCTAAGAAAATGGAGTATTGGTTATGACCGAAATGCTCTTTATTAAGCAGATAATGCGTTGTATGCAGACAGAAAAAGTCAACAGGCAATGTCATATGCAAGCATGAACGGAATGCGAGCAGAGACCAATATGGAAGCAGGAATAGTAAAAATGAAATCAGTAGTGCTTTAATTTTAATAGTTCAAACATGTATGCTGCCTTCAACCCACTGGATGTCAATAAGTGTGGAGACATCACTTTTGGCTACAGCTGTGTGCATTTTAAACCGACTGGACTCCCCGAGCAAGTACAATCCGGATATAGTTTAGAACACTGGGTCAGCATCAACGAATAACAAGCTGGTTTTACAGCCTGGTTTCAGTATCATGCTTATTGGTTACCTGCCAGTATACACCCTCCAACCAGACTTGAAGCGGCCATGTGCCATCAGTGATTTGATAAACTAAACCAACTAAGAATGCCTACATCATGTCTGCGGTTCCAGAAAAACGTCTATGAATTCCGGAGACCGAAGAGCTACAAAATTACATGAACGTTTGAGCATTACGATGGTGAATATCATTATGCCATTGTGAACCATAAAAGTACAACTTGGGATGACTTATTTGTATGCAATATACGTACACTTGAGTTGCCAGCAAACAAGATGTTTGATTCATTTGAATATGTACCGTTCAAGCCACAAATTTTAGAAAAGTATGAGAATTATTTTATTGCTTAAAGCAAAGTAAATTCAAACTACCACTTGATTTAAAGTAGGTCCAGGTGTGTGATGGGATTGTAGCAAATGCAATTTCCAACNAAGTAAATTCAAACTACCACTTGATTTAAAGTAGGTCCAGGTGTGTGATGGGATTGTAGCAAATGCAATTTCCAACTCTGTGCTGCAAATTTTGCAGTATGTGTTTACTTTGTGGAATAGTGTGCAATGACATGAGGGGAATTGCAAACTATATCCTCTCGGGGAAGAGTGTCTGATGTGTGAGATGTGGAAAGCCATTAACAGAAAATACCAAAATAAGAGCGTTTTACTTAGCTGTAATGGCAATATAAATAAAGTAGCGACCATAAGCTGCAAGTTTTGGATTGTTATTTGCTCGCACCGACAAGGCCAGANAATGGCAATATAAATAAAGTAGCGACCATAAGCTGCAAGTTTTGGATTGTTATTTGCTCGCACCGACAAGGCCAGAAGACATGATAATGACCATGCAGTTTCAAACCTGAACTCATTCTATTTAAGTGCTGCCACTGCATTGACCAGTTCGCTTGTCGAAGCCACTTGCAGAAGGTAAGTAACGCAGCGTGCTCAGAATAAGCAATGTGCGCATCCCCTAAATACTTCTCGGCCATCAACATAGACCCATCCGAAAATCGTGGCAGGGTCTAGAATGGAAACAGACTTTGACTTTATTGAAGTAGAAACCAAATTCCAAGGTAAACTGAAAAAAAAAAAATTGTGGCATTAATGAGGGTGATGCTGGTGATATCTGTGATTACGTCGTGGAGAAGCATGGTAACTTTTTTGGACAAATGAGAAAAGTTGAAAAAAATGGAATGGTAAATTTAGATATTATGGTTGATTTTATGTATGGAAAGTGATAGCCGAATGAAGATAATATTCCGAAAATGTATCTGGATGGGCACTGATGTCTGTTAACCAGCTTCAATTACATATCAAAAAATATAATCCACTGAGAGATTTCTTATAGATTGATTTGCCAGCTTCCATCAAGGCAAAAAGGCAGTCAAAGTAAAAAAAAAATACGAAACTTTAAGTATCCTGTATAGGCAAAAATTGCTTAAAGAATAAACTTTGACAGAGTCTAGAAGCGATACCATGAATCCGAAGCCAGTTACGGTTATTCTTACAATACATTTCCAACACCAGTAAGCCAGATAAAGGAGTTTGAAAAGAAGAACGCAGAGACATTACTAAATGTTTCTTCGGTGCATGAGAACGAAAAGATTTTTCCTTCCAGATTTACCGAAGAAGACAGAATGCCCATATTAATTTGCAGAATTTGTCTGATGGCGAGACATCGTATTATTAATAAATAATTAATTTCTAAAAACTGGTAAAGACTGGTACACTCTCAGAAGATGACTCATAGTGTTATAGTGTATATTTGCAAGAGATGACTGGCACACTTCAACAATTGATCGAGGGTGTCAAAGATGGATGGCCAACTCAATACAGCTGAACACAAGCTTTTATGGTCTGGTTATGCACTGCANTCGAGGGTGTCAAAGATGGATGGCCAACTCAATACAGCTGAACACAAGCTTTTATGGTCTGGTTATGCACTGCATGGAGCTAAAACACCACAGACCAGAAAATATGGTAACCTCCGGAGTTTAGTTTCAAAAATTATTAAAATATTTCAAAATTAACTATTGCTGTATATTTCTATTTCGAAGCCATGTTGGTGCCGATACACACTTGTCAGTCGGATCCTGAAAAGACATTTACGGTGGCATACAAGAAGCACGAATCTTATATATTTGTATGCTTGTGCATGTGGGCAATGCTGTAAACCCAGCATCACTGACATCAGAACTGCCATAAGAACTTATACTCTACGCACTGACGGATGCACCAAAGATTTGCATTTAAAAATTTGTTGAGATCGGTGAGAAAGTGAAGTCGATCTACCAGACTTCACTGGCGATGCCGCTAAATGTTGTACAAAATTCAGTATATCTCCAGGCACCGAAATGTTGTCACTTTGGAGGGATATTCAGTAAATTCAAAGTAAAAGTGCTGGACCACTTTCACTTTAGTGGCAAGTATATTGGTGCGGCCTACAATAACTGTAATTTGCTAAGGAGACTGCCGAAACAGTATTTTTCCACAGCCTAGCATGCAATGAAAATGTCATATTCAGATATCTGACACTCTACAACAACGATATCACAATCATACCGCACAATAAAGAGGTTATTTCATTTGAAAACTCGGGTTCGATTCCCAGCAGGGTTACTTAAGGGTTTTTGCACGTCGGAATCGTGACAGACAATGTCGCTGGTCGGCGGGTTTGCTCGGGAATCTCCTCTTGCATTCTGGCGCTGCTACATACTCACATCACTTCACCTTTATCGGCTCCCAAGGCCTCGATGTTGAGAGCCGTCCAAATATCCCAACTCCACTCACTTGGAAAAATGCAAGGAAACAAGTTCAGCGTAAAATTTATTGACAGTTTTTGTTGTATGGCCAGTAGTATGTCGGTACTGACAAGAAAGAAACCTGCGACAGCAAAATTCTACAGCACATCGATATTCTTCACATCTGATGAGTTGGCACTGGTGATGAGGAAAGGAGCCTTCCTCTATGGTTACACCGACAGCATTGAGAGACTCGATGAGACATATCTGCCACTAAAAGAAAAGTTTTACTATCGGCCGACATATTTAAACACCAGCGATGCTGAGTAGACTCATACCTAGTCTGTATGGAAAAATTTGGCTACAAACATTTGGCGAGTACTATGAGATCTGCTTGAAAACAGTCGTACTTATACTCGCAGATGTCTTTGAAAACATTTTTAGCCTATGCCCAGATACATATGGACTGGATTACGTTCATTACGACAGTTTACCTGGGTATACATTTGGTGCCATGCTNGCGATGCTGAGTAGACTCATACCTAGTCTGTATGGAAAAATTTGGCTACAAACATTTGGCGAGTACTATGAGATCCGCTTGAAAACAGTCGTACTTATACTCGCAGATGTCTTTGAAAACATTTTTTGNTTGAAAACAGTCGTACTTATACTCGCAGATGTCTTTGAAAACATTTTTTGCCTATGCCCAGATACATATGGACTGGATTACGTTCATTACGACAGTTTACCTGGGTATACATTTGGTGCCATGCTAAAGGCGACTTTGGTGAAAATTGAACTGCTGACCAATTATGACATATCCTTGTTTCTCTAGAAAGGTATACGAGGTGGTGCTGCACAGTGCGTGGTGTGACACTGTAGAGCGAACAAGATGTATGGTGACAGTAGCTATATACCTTACAAGCCAGCAAATTGCATGACGTAAATGAATGCCAACAATTTTTATGGATGGGAAATAGTTGGCCACTAACCTATATGGTATATCGGATGGGTATATTCTGATATCGTCATAATGAGCGTGATACATAGTTGAATACGATGTCGCATATGCGTCTGAATAGTAAAAAGAACAAAACCCCTGAGTAGTATTATTATGATGAGTTGGGGACAATGTAATTTAAATGTGTCCCAGAGGGTGCAGGGTGTCGGAGCATCGCAGCTATCATACTCTTGTCATTTTGTTCGACTGGTGGCCATCTTTTCCGCCATGTTGAATGTTGGTGACCTTGACAGCAACCTTTTACCTTGACCTGGTTACCTTCAACCTTGAAAATCCCAAAAAATTCCTCCTAAATCAAAAAAAAATTAAAAATTTATAACAAATTATTAAAAATATTAATTTTAATATAATTATTATTTTAAAGATATTTTAAATATAAATACATTTCCAGAGGTTTCTCTGTAACTACGTCCCACAGACGACTGACATCCCTCTAATTAATCACAATGTCTTAAAATTCCCCTCCCCCAACAGCTCTCCTACATTCATTACATCGAATGCAGCCATATAGTTTTTTTTTCCTTCGTTATTTGTTTATACATTCCTGGAGGTCGCAAGCTTGGATTTAATATGTTTTCTTTTACATCACCTACATGGCACATATGTATTAATAATCGACTGTGCCACCTGGCGAACTGCCGATTTAGTCACCATGTGGCAGCTATAATTGTGTACGCTTTAAAGTATAAGAGGTGCTGCTGTCGCCCTCCATGTTGGATTTATTTCTCAATGCTTTGATGGTGCTTTTTTCTTGATTTCGCCGCTTGCTATTGACCTGTGCCGAATGACGACGAGGTCTAAACCCGCAAAGTAAGTAAATTGACATTTATTTTTATTTTTTTTAACTTAGCTATTGTTTTAAAAAAACTAATTCTGTTTGGAAACGAACGATAGTAGAATACATAACTGGAAAAAATGCATATACAAAAGTATATTACTTGCAATATTCAGTGTCCACCACTCGATGTCCACATCAGCGACCCAGGAATTGTAGCAGGCTGGGTAGGCCTACCACTTGACATACAGTAAGGCTTGATACTTCAGATAGAACCATAGCCCTCCTCCTGCAAAGACTCGCATTAATTTTATCTAAAACAGACATTCGCAATCANATACTTCAGATAGAACCATAGCCCTCCTCCTGCAAAGACTCGCATTAATTTTATCTAAAACAGACATTCGCAATCGATTGTTTACACCACTGAATTAATAAAATTTTCAGAGAAATAGCAAAGAATGTACAGGAAATAAAATAACACATAACTATGTATAAAAAAATTCAATGTATATATTTTTATATACATTTTCTCCTTCTAATTATTTTGTACATTAGTTCTTTACATTTNAGTTCTTTACATGTATCATGTGTTTGCATATCATGGATAGTAGTCAATAGACTCATCTGATAAAACCCCGATACTTCAGTTCGTCGATGATATTAGATATCTCAACAATGTGTGAGAGATTCCCGCATTTTTGCATGTCAATCAAATGTCTGACTCAATCAACAAGTTCATTAGTGTCTTCGAGAAATATGTAACGAGCATTCCTGAAGCTTTCTGTCCTCATCAAACCACTTGTCGAAGGAACTCATTGGAGAAATGTGTGGTAATGTGGAGACAATCATCATCCTTCTCATCTGATATTTCATCAACACTGTTGGCATTGTCATTATCAACAATGCTGTCTTCATGTTCCTATCCAGCTGCTGTTTCATCCTCAATATCATGTTTACTTATTTTTGTTGGAGTCGCATGGTCATCGTCAGTATTTAGAGTCTTCGATCGATTATTTTGAAGTTCATCGATATTTTACGAAATTCTTGCAAGGGTACATTCCGCACAAAGCGACTCTACTTCGCGTCATAGGCCTCCCATTCCATCATTAGCATTAACATTAACTGGCTCGTCATAACCATCTGTGGAATCAATAAATATCGATGCAGGAAGAGCTTTTGACGACATCACTTGCTGGCTCGCAGAAGACGAACGTTGCAGATTTTGATGTTCTTTTAATGTATCGCTTTGTATAAAGTGCATGTGGCCATTGTCGTAATGTTTCGTCATGCTGATTCCCTCGTCGTCATTGAACATATTACGCGGTGTATTAACAGGAGGTAATGTAGTCAACATGTGCTGCTTCTCAGTGGTCGAAAGCACACTACAGTTGTAAACCTTGATGTGTTTATTTCAGTTTTCATATCAACTGAACAGTCTGGATCATTCAAACAATACTCATCTTATGTCGCCGCACTTTTACCTTTACCGAAGGTATTTGCACAGTAACGCCATTGTTTTAAATGTAACCTTTGCACAGTCGTTTATGGTATGCATGTAGTAGTACATTACACACAATTTCACATCATCAATTGTTTGCATCGTTGTAAAGCATACATGACTTCATACAGTTTATTCCTGCAGACTAACTCCTACAGACTGACATCTGTCAACTGATTCCTGCCGACTGACTCTTGTCGACCGACTCATTTTAACTGACTTGGGGTGCTAATTGCGATGATTGCAGTGCTGATTACATATCAGGTGAAGCAATTGTGGTGCGATTTCAAAATATGCAGAGATTTAAAAATATGAGATGCTTGTATTTTAACAGAATCCATGCTGGAAATTTTAGAATCTCTCTTTAAAACAACACTCCGAGTAAACTGCATCTGGTAGAGATTGCTCTTAAATGTAAATACCTGCCCTGAGCATTAAATCCGCTTTTATTTTCATATACCACACCACACATAATATGGGTATGTCTTGTAAACGAGGCTTAATGGACAGCTGTCTTCATGTCGTCTGGCATTAAAGTTGTGAAATGTCTTGCCAAAATACTCAGACACACTTCCCAAAAAACCACAAACATTATCTTTGCACATCTTTTTGGGTTTATTCAAGCTATCAATGCGGATAAAATCCTTGACAAAGGTATCACATTGATAAATCTTGTATGAAGTATTGAATAAGCAGTTCCTAGCCTCATGNGGATAAAATCCTTGACAAAGGTATCACATTGATAAATCTTGTATGAAGTATTGAATAAGCAGTTCCTAGCCTCATGTTGTTGACCATTACCGCTTCGGGCACACACCTTGCCACAAAACTTGCATTCAGTCTATGATGAGCAACACGGACTACCAGATTCTGAAAGCATTCGCAGCATCCTTGTCGATGCAGCCCGTGATACAGATGGCCAGTCTTCAACCCCCGATTCCACCTTCATTTTGTAATAGTTTACAGTCTCAGTATATGAATCTAGCCGTACCGATCTGTTTTCCACCACACTTGTCAACCAAGTGACAATCTTTTAACATTATGAATACTTGTATACCATTAACGCTGCATGTCCGACAATTTTTGTTGCCTATCTCGGCTGCTTCAGTAGGTGCTTACTTAGCTATGTAGCTGCAAAACAGAATGGTTGCTGGACTGTAATATGAAGTCTAATCAGGTCGATTACTCTCAAGCATAATAGCTCGTCAATCAGACCACCCAATCTTCTTTAGAGTTGTCCATCTTTCAGTGTTGGATTCATATGCTTTTTCTTTTGCTTCTGCAGCACTCTCCCGATGTGGTATGTCCATAACAGTAGTACATCCTTAAAAACACTCGTGCAGGTCTATGTAGATGGTCGTATAGTTTCCAGCAATTGTTGACACTTATTATTTTGGGCAGGGTGTGTTATTTTACCCTTACAAATCTAGGTTTAACTAAGCTAGGTATGGGAGCGCCCTGAGAAAACTCTCATACCTTGTTCGCACCCCCAAGGGCCTTGAGAAAATGTAATGCCCTATAGATAGCATAACCTATGCACTAATATATATGTATAAATTAATGTATATTATGCTTCTAGCATATGTTTTTATATTACTATATAATATGCTAACAGGCATAACAATTAAGCATAATTGGTGCCTATGTGCATGCAGAATTCAAATGTGCGCGCTTATGTTTGCGNATATGTATAAATTAATGTATATTATGCTTCTAGCATATGTTTTTATATTACTATATAATATGCTAACAGGCATAACAATTAAGCATAATTGGTGCCTATGTGCATGCAGAATTCAAATGTGCGCGCTTATGTTTGCGCCTGAACCTTTCTTTCGGTGTGGCATTTCTAGACACGTGTTTCTTGACCCAATATAAGATTTCGCATTATCTATCACCCATTCAATTAATAGCCGACAATTCCCAAACATCTTGTATAGTCACACTTTTGCACATGGAAGAAAAATTAACTCCTATGTGAAGTGGAACGAAAGTGAATAAATTGAGAAAACAATGTTCTATTTTCTTACACGGTTACTTGGTATAGTGATGTCAGGGTTTAAGTAGGGGTTATTAGGTTATGTGAGGTTGTAGGGTTATGAAAGGTTAGATTATGTTATGCCGAGGATTGACTTTTGCTGGACTATGTTAAGTCAACTTTAGCTTTATTAGAGAACGATTAAAGGATGTATCGGCGATACGGTTGAAGAATCATAAAAATAGGTGAAAAAATACTCAAAGTTTTTATAGAGGTTCACATTTTTATATCTACGAAAAAATAGTATAAGTACAATATTATTGGGAAAGTCCTACATGAGTGATTAAGTCCCACAAAAGGTGAAAACATAGGGTCAATGTGGGCGCAATAATTATATAGTCCTTGCAGAGCAGAGTTATTGGCCTGTAAGCAGTGATGTTGAGCGAATAATTTTTCTTTGGGATCAGTACCAAAATACCTTCCGTTTGAGGTCGACAAAGTGTATTTCTGTCGATTGTCGATCACTGTTCGCAACATTTTGCAAAATTCTATCTGGATGAGAGGCCAAAATGCGGATAAAATTCGTATGGAATGCCGTCAATTTCCGGCAATTTCTTTTTAGAAGTATGGTGTACGATTACTGTAACTTCTCGTACGTGATTACGCACTGGAGTAGACCACTCGAATTTTCACGGAGACCGTTTGTAATGCTGCGCACGAAGGGAACTCCGGGGTCTTTATTGATGGTCTGTTCTGAGTAGAGACGTGAGTAGCGGTCTTGTAAGGCAGTCGCAATTGTCACTCGGTCCTGTAAAGTTGTTCCAGTTACAGTCTGTATGGCATCAACATGCCTTTTCCAACACGTTTTCTGTTCGCTCGCAAGTGCCTGGATACTTAGCCGCTCTGGCTGTAGGGTATTATAAGTATGAACAAATTGACTGCGCTTTTCCATATTATTGCGATGTTTGTTTAGAATTTTTCTTTGTGTAGACGTGGGGTGTCCCTCTATTTCGTCCATGTCGATGCTGTGGTGTCAAGGTCATGCAACTCCCGCTTGTAGAAGTATAACACTGAAGCTTGCTCGAGTTGGAAACGTGCTCCGTGAAACTGAAACAGCCGCTGGACGCCCGGTTTGATGCAGCGTTTCCAACAATCGGGCGCATAAGCATAGCGCAGTTTCTGTCGAACCCAATACAGCCAGCGCCATCTGAAGTCAGAGTCCACTTCGTCTTGTCCCATATGTCTCGTCTGTAGCCACCAATAATTCCTCTCACGCACCAGAGTTCTTGGAGGACAGTCTATAGTACACAGTTCAAGAAAATAGTCGATAAAGACAGCGGAAATGACATCATAACTACGAACCGATTGTCTGTTGTGTCTGGCTTTGTAAAATCGGTCTAGACTCGTACTTGATGAATGCGCATGAAATGTGTAGTGGGGTCTTGGTATATTGAGAATGTCTACCACATCGTCCACCAGGATTTGCAGTTATGAGTTATTGCACGGCCATGTTCGTCGGATACAGTCCACCACGATGGTCTATTGGATTTAAAACACAATTGAGATAAAATTCGAATATAATGTTAGTCCTATCCCCTTCTAGAAATGGTAATATCTTTTTTCTGTAATTTTCTGTTCTTGCTGTTTTATTCTGAGTACTGGAAGGAGCATAAACATTTCAACCGAGGGTCAGTTCAACAGTTGCAGTGTCTAGTAGTGGCATGGACAGCTTGAGTAATGTCCCCGAGATTATGAAACCAGATGGGTGTGTAGGAATGTTCGCCAACAGGTATTCATTTCGGGTATTGATACTCGTTTCTCGACTATGCATGACCACATTCGTGTACACGTTGCAGTTGTTAATATATGTAAACTAGGGTTCGGTAACTTNTTATTGCACGGCCATGTTCGTCGGATACAGTCCACCACGATGGTCTATTGGATTTAAAACACAATTGAGATAAAAACCGAATATATTGTTAGTCCTATCCCCTTCTAGAAATGGTAATATCTTTTTTCTGTAATTTTCTGTTCTTGCTGTTTTCTTCTGAGTACTAGAAGGAGCATAAACATTTCAACCGAGGGTCAGTTCAACAGTTGCAGTGTCTAGTAGTGGCATGGACAGCTTGAGTAATGTCCCCGAGATTATGAAGCCTGATGGGTGTGTAGGAATGTTCGCCAACAGGTATTCATTTCGGGTATTGATACTTGTTTCTCGACTATGCATGACCACATTCGTGTACACGTTGCAGTTGTTAATATATGTAAACTAGGGTTCGGTAACTTATTGCAAAAATAAAACGTCTACTTCATGGGCGTAGGCTTACTTATACGGTCGTAAAATTTTTATGCTGCTTCAATGCCACAAATGTTAATTGTTGCTATCATGATCACACTTGCCGTAACAGAGAGCATACACTGCGGTGCAAAGCATTAGTATTTTGTAGTGAGTGTGCCGTATGACGTGGTTTTCATTGTTCAATTTTTTGTCTAGCAATCTCTAGTGAATGCATATTGTGATTGTGGGCTATCAGTAACGATTACATTTCGTGGTGGGCTGCGTATTTTATGGCGGGGCTTATTTTCATTACGCTCGAGATCAAGCAGTTCTGCACTTCCTCCTTTTTTCCTAGCACTTCGTTTGTGTAGATATTTGTGTGCGGTTAGGCCAGTCACCATCCTCAAGCATGTCATCTGCATCAATTCGATGTAAAAGGCGTGCCAAAAAATAGTCCATCCCAGTGGGACATTTCCCAGTGGGGAGGTTTGTGATACAGTGGATGTCTCTGGCAATGTGTGTTTCTGAAGCGGAACTATCGTCTTCGAACCATCCGCTGTATCGTCATGTATTGGGGTCTGAACCGGTGACTAGCGCACAGAACTGTTGATTCCCACTGGAAAGTGAGTGTCCTTTGCTTTGGGTCTGTCTTGCCGGCAGTTGTCACTGTGTGTTGACCCACCGCGAGTGTATGTCCCCAGATCCGCGTGGTCGGAGCGGGGCCGCGCATTAGAGTGGGGCAGTTGGCACGCATGTGTCCCACTGCATTGCAAATACTGCATGACTGTGGTTTAACATCATATACTGCGACTCTTTGTGTCCGTCTACTGTTTTTGTGGAGGATATGTCTTTGGTCAGTTTGATTTTAGGAAGGCGTACCCCTGTTTTAAATTTGAATTTGTAATTAGCAGCCCATATTTAGTCTATTTACGATAATATTTCACCGTTATGCCTAAAGGCATGCAAAATGTTTTCGTTTTTATCTTATATCGTTAAGTTTATTACACGTATAGTTTTAAGGTTGGCGATCTCAATGTCTACGTCGACGCAGATTGACTCGCCTGTGGACGTGCGGATCTGCGGTGTACCAGCTGTCAGTCACATGATGAGTTCACAGTGTAGCAGCGATATCCGATACATTAAGATGCATCGCTGGCGACCATCCAACTGGACAGCAACAAGTTAATTGTTTTGTATGCACTGCGTCTCGTCCAGCCAGTTGTGTGAGTCCATTACTAGGGGCTTCATGTTCATGCGGGCACTTCACTCGAAGAGTATTCACTCGGGTGTTTGTCTTGTGTGACTCTACGTCGAAAGATTATTTGGAAGGTGGTTGTATTATTTATGTCCGTAAATCTAGGAAACAGTCTATTTGCGCAGTGAGGAAGGCACTCACGTGTAGCGACGCACTTGCTTGCACTATACATCCGCGCGCCTCGGAAACCCAAGGCAGTCTGCGTAACCACTACTCCAACTTGCTTTGAGAACATATGAGTTATTTTAAAGCAGAAATCGTACTATGTGCAGCTCTTAACAATTACACCAACTTGTCTTGCGTTCGCAAGTGTTATTTTATATGGCATAAGGAGAAATATTACTATGTGCNCTTAACAATTACACCAACTTGTCTTGCGTTCGCAAGTGTTATTTTATATGGCATAAGGAGAAATATTACTATGTGCAGGTAATAGGATCAGATTTGTAACAGGTTTATTAGTTAATATGTCGTGACACATATTTGCCTGTTTTGAACAAATGATTACCCACTCTTTAAAATTAAAACATAACACTGAAATAATTACCCAACAGAAGCTTATCTTTAAAAACGTATTCAAAAAATATAGTTTATGATTTTCAATAACTTTCCGTATTTTAAAGTTACTCATTAACAACACTGTTGTACTGAGAATATTATATTAGTGTAAATTACAGANCTTAACAATTACACCAACTTGTCTTGCGTTCGCAAGTGTTATTTTATATGGCATAAGGAGAAATATTACTATGTGTAGGTAATAGGACCATATTTGTAACAGGTTTATTAGTTAATATGTCGTGACACATATTTGCCTGTTTTGAACAAATGATTATCCACTCCTTAAAATTAAAACATAACACTGAAATAATTACCCAACAAAAGCTTATCTTTAAAAACGTATTCGAAAAATATAGTTTATGATTTTCAATAACTTTCCGTATTTTAAAGTTACTCGTTAACAACACTGTTGTCATGAGAATATTATATTAGTGTAAATTACAGAATAACTTAGCGTGTG
>NQII01000046.1:687742-741716 GCA_002778355.1 Clitarchus hookeri
CCGTCAACAGAAACTAACCTCTCGTACAACAAAAACTTGTTGACTTTGCCTGAAACTGCGCTGGAGGAACTAAAACTGTAGACGCATTCAAAATCCCGATAACTAACCTCTCGTTTCTTATAAAATTTGGATGACGCAGTGAAACTGCGCAGAAGGAACTAAAACTTGTCGACGTCGCTGTTAACAGAAACAAACTAATCTAATTAATGCTGACGCTTCCCAGCTTCCCAAAAACAACGATGTTTGAAACGAAACACAACCGGACTTCTGATAAACGTAACCCGCAGACGTCCGCCCGATAAACANCGTCCGCCCTTTAACCTACAAATGCACACGTCTGTCTGAAAAACAAACACGGGAAACGAGCTACCACGGCTTTAAACTGAAATACGATAAAAATATTATGACGCTTTCCAGAGCTTCATACACCCGAAAGAATTTTACACCCACGTCCCGAAAAATTACGAATATTGCGTCATTACAATACTGACTAACAATACTAGCCAAAGACTGACTTCTCTCAAGACCGACTCCGCCCAAGACTGGTTTCTGGCGAGACTGACAGACCAGTTCCTGCAAAACAAGCTAGACCAACCTGCCATGCCACCCACCTATACAAAAAAATCTACAATTGACAATCTCGAATAAAGTCTCATAATAAGAGTCTCCTAGCTATCCTCTTCGCACAAAATCTTCGTAGAATATTTGCAAAACATTTCTACCAGAGCGGTCCATACCAAAGAGTCATACTAATTTACCAAGTCAACTTACCATACCAACTGACCAGGCCAACCAACTTCTTGTGAAATATTCCTCAAAAATATTCCCCTCATTTCATTTGTTTGCCATAGAGAACCTAATCCAATTTTTAAAAAAATTGTAGAATAAAACTTTAAATCGAACTATGACCCTCCTCCTGCATGCACTTGCATAAATCTGATCCAAAACCGACTCTTAATTGATTGATTACACCACTGAATTAATAAATATTACAGATTAGCAGAAGGGACTGTATAAGATTTAAACACGCATTATTATGTATACATAAATTTTATTTATTCAATACGTTCTATCTTTCTTACCATGTTGTACATCCAATCTTTACATTTCTCAGATGTTTGCATATCATGGATGGTAGCCAACAGTCTCATCCAATATAACCTCAATCCTTCAGTTCATCGATGATTGAAGATATCTCAGTAATGCATGAGAGATCCCCACGTTTTTGCAGGTCAATTAAATATCTGAATCTATCAACACGTTCATTTGGGTCTTCGGTAAACATGTAGTCAGTATTCTCAGCATCTATTGTCTTCTTCATTTCGCTCGTTGTAGCAAATGAACAAGCGTTCTTGACGCCTTCTTCCTTCTTCCTTCTTCACGCCACTTGTCGAAGGAAACTCGTTGGTTAAATGTTTGGGAACGTCGAGAGAATCATCATAGTGCTCATCAGATACTTCATCAACACTGTCTTCATTGTCATTATCATTAATGCTGTAATTCATAATCGTCTTTACCTCCTATTTCATCCTCCATATCCCATTTATTTTGCAGTTCGTCGACTTTACACGAACAACTTGTCAGGGTACATTCGACATATACCGACTCTATAAGGCCTCGTAGTTCTCTCATTCCATCATTAGCATTATTTGTCTCGTCATAATCGTCTGTGGAAACGGTACCAATCTATGCAGCAGGTGATATTGACATCACTTGCTGACTCTCAAGAGACGAATCCTTGCAATTCTTGATGTGGTTCTTCAATATATCACCTTGCATAAATCGCATGTGCCCATTGTCGTAATTGACCCATAAATGACCCATTATGACCTGAAATTACCCATAAATGACCCATAATGACCCATAAATTGTAACAGAGTTGTGCTAACTATTGTTGATCATAGGTACTTACGTTTTATTTAAAAACGGCAAATTTTGCAGGGTTAAGAGCGGGGCTAATACCATGAAACCGTTGCAAGCTGTGCCAAGATCAACAGCGATTCCCCCAAAACAGGAAAAGGCTCGGATATTGATCCGGGGAAAAAAAAACCAACACGGAAGCTACAGGTGCAGTGAGCAGTGACATAGGCTATCTGGAACAGAGAAGCGGTCAAGTAGGCACGCGCTGTCCAATTTTTTTTTTTTTTGTTATAACGAAGGTCACGTAAAAAGACACAGTGCATTTATGAAAAGGCCTTCTGGGGTTTGGTAGGTGAATGTTGCACATTAAAAATAATCTAGTTTACTTTTTTTGGGGCTTTTGTGATTGGGAATATTACTGTTTCCACACTTAATGATTCAGGACCGTCGACATCTTTAATGAACCGGGATTATTGTAACCGGGTGATTCTTCATAACCGTGTTGGCGCTATCCGAATATTGACATGTTGTAAAACAGGAATTTTCTATGGCGGACAGAGGTATTGTGGAATCTAAGGTTATTGCCTCTGTTGCAATTAAAATTGTGTCCTTTTTTGTGGGAAGTTCAATTTAGAATTTTGGATTCGTTGACGTATTCAGTAATTTTGGGGGTAGAGCTTTTGACCAAAACATAGTGTTGTGTAGATGTACATGATACAGTTTTGAGATTTGGATTTTCACCGAATGCTCATGTGTTTTAGAAACTAAGCCAATTTATGTCAGGAAAATGCATTCTGTTCGAAAGAAAGAAGCGCAATTGCGGGTTATACATAGCATACAGGAAGAGTTCCCAGATGTCATTACCAATAAATCTGGGCATTGTCGATTTTTTTAACATAACACAGGTACTAATGATTATATTGCATTTGTGGTAAAGTGAGCACTTTTTAAGGCCCACCCAACAGACATTAGCCACAAATAAATATTATTACACGCTCACTGATTCGCGTTGCTTCCCTTGCCCGGTTCTACTGGAGCGAAGAAACAATGTACCAAGTTCAGTTCAGAGTGGTGATGTGATAAGTGGGTGGCGAGTCACAAAGGCTTCCGCCACATGCTGCTGTGACATCACAACACACGTGCTTCTGACATTTGGTAAATTGGATTTCTGCTATTATCTGAAAGAATTTTCTGATCATTGACCTTGCCTCTCTCATCGCGACTCGGTGTGTGGGGGACCTTCCAGATCGGACAAAGCGAAGCTATTTAAGCTGCGACGGGCTGCAGAGTCAACAGTTCCTCACCGGTAATGGACTTAGAAAAATTCCGCGCAGCTGTTATGTCTTATATATGTATAAACGCGACAGCACACAGTAATACTAATGTGTTAAATTTGTCGCTGTGTCGCTGATGTTGACATTATGTTACAGCAAAATGTGTTCAGATTCAGTCTGCAAGGTATATAACAGCTAAAGCAGGAAGTAGACTCCATCATAATGGTGATGGCCCCACGTTTAGGAGGTTGGCTGAAATGGATCTACATGACATAATTTGTTGGATGACAGTTCCAGTACATGAAGGTGTTGTTAATCAGGCTGATGTAAATAGTATCTATTCATCGCCTGTTCTGTTTTCACGTAAAAAGAAGAAGTTCAAGCTTGGAGATGAGATATGGATTTATAGGAAGTTAATTGGTGTAATTGGAAAAATGCACGTTCTGGGTCATCTAGAGCTTGTGATTTATGAATGACAATAAAGTTTGTTTGAACGAAATCGGTTCAGTGGTTCACACTTTGCTATAACATAACCTTAACACCAGCGACAGCTTTAACACAATAGTTTTACTGTGTCCTGTCGCATTTATTCATGTATATAACATAACAGCTGCGCGGAATTTTTCAAAGTCCATTACCTTGAGATAACGCATATCTTATATCTTGTTTACTTCCGGTACGACTGCGTTGAGTCTCGTGTATGTTAACTATGGAATTCTCGTATCAGTTGCATGCCTACGTGCACATCTGAGAGTACAGACTGAATCTGTACATATAAGTGAAAGAACATAACTCTCTTCTACACTGACGTCCTTGCGAAACTATGAATCATTATCCTTATCAACATCATAGTTCACACTTAGAACATTACGATGCACTCTACGTGGAATATAAGACATTCTGGTGCGTGGTAAAAAATTAGTGTGAGACTTCAGTATGGCGTTAATTCGAAGTGGCAGAGTGGTTTAGTCATTTACCATCGTACTCAAAATGACATTTTATTTGCTAATTGGTTTTTTGTTAAAGGTGACTTAAGGAATTGTGCTGGCATGTGGCAGAGAGCTGCTTTTTTGAAATGTGTTATATATTTCAATACATTTGAAGTAAGGCAAGCTGGACTGTTGAACTGGATGTGTGAGTGGAAGACATTTTAAATTATAACAACTGGTGGACTGAGNAAGTAAGGCAAGCTGGACTGTTGAACTGGATGTGTGAGTGGAAGACATTTTAAATTATAACAACTGGTGGACTGAGCCTGTGTTAATAATGAGTGTGAATTACGTTACTAAAACCAATATACAGACATTGAGAAGGACTTTATTAAAAGCGAAGCTGGATATTAGATATTGCGCTTACTGAGACAATGCATGTGTTTAATAACCAGTGTGAATTACTATTCTACAACCAATATAAAGACATTGAGAAGGGCTTTATTAAAATTTGAGGTGGATATTAAAAATTGCGTTCACTGAGAGTAACAAGAGTAATAGTGGATATGGATAGTTAAATGTTGAATGTAATAGCTATGTGAAAAAATTAAAAATCAAATTTAGTAATTTTATTTATTTATTAATACCTCCATCCCTCACGAAATTTAGATACGCTCCTCTGGCGTCTTGTAACACTAGTGTCACAAGTGGGATCAACTGTAAATCATGTAAGACAATAGGATAGTAATTAGTTATATAAAGGAAGTTTAGTAAATTGTAATAGCTGTGGGCCAAAATATTAAAACTCTTTTGTACAACCATCGCAGTAAATGTTTACTAAAATGGTGTCTGCAGAACTAGAAGCACTTTGAGCTCTATTTGAGGGGCTAGGTAGCTATATGGTTAGTGTGAACGCAAGTGTAAACAGCTTGAAGGAAGATGTAAACAACCAAGTTATAAGTGTAAAATAGAGTGTAAATGAAAAAGAAAAAATTCTAACTAGTATAGTAATTAGCAAAATTAGTAGTATAATAGCCAGATAACTAATGTGAGTGAATTATTACACACGAAAATTTACTCTGTAAATTAAAATGTAGATCGGNGTATAATAGCCAGATAACTAATGTGAGTGAATTATTACACACGAAAATTTACTCTGTAAATTAAAATGTAGATCGGAAAAAAAGGATATCGGGAGTTATTAAATACAATAATTGACAGTATGGCCATGAAAACTTACAGTGTAAATGAAAGAATAGAACACCGTAAATGAAATAGTGGACAGTAAGAAAGATAAGACGGACAGTGTCAAAATGAAATGAAATAGGAAATAGGTGCATTGAAAGAGGAATAGCAGGAATATCTTCTTCAGCGGAGTTCCAGTATCACTACATCTGCAGCCGAGAAAAGTGGGGAAGCAGTAAAATCCATAAAAAAAACACAGCGACCTCAGAGTACAGTCAGCAGCTCTGCAGCATTGGTGTCGCGCAGCTGGCAGTGCGGAAGGGGATCTCAATTAAGCCCGCCCCTTACGATAGCCAGACGTCTTGGTGGGAGTACCAACACCAGTTTGAAATAGTTGCCACCATGAATGGGTGGTCAGCCGAGTATCGGGCTTACTACCTTGTGGTCGTATTGAGTGGCCCCGCACTGAGCATACTACAATCTCTGGAGTACCCCACACTGGTGTTGGCCTTGGAGGTAAGTTTCGGCGACCGGTACCTGCGACATGCCCACCATGCCCAACTGCGAAGCCGCACCCAGCGACCAGAAGAGCCACTGCAGGAGCCATGGCAAGACATTGTACGGCTGTCTGAAATATCTCTGGAAGGGTGCCCCAAGGAGGTGCACGACATCATCAAAGTCAGCTTCTTCATCGATGCCATCGCCGACACCTAGGTACGGCAAGCGGTACGTCTGGATGCACCCCACAACATGCAGCACGCCCTGGCTGGAGCACTGGAGATGGAGTTAGCGAGACCGTGGGCCGCACCCCGACCTCCAGTACGGACAGTGACACTGAACAAAGACGACGACGGTGGCATCAAGAATACTTTTAAGGAGATGCAGTTGGCTGTGAAGGGCATCGTTTCCAGGGTACGTGCTACAAAGCTTCGCCTCCCCCCACCCAGGTGACCTGAATGTTAGTAATGTGGACAGCTGAGGCACCTGAGAGCCTACTGCCCACATCACCAGCAACAGCAGCAGCGGGGAAAGAGATAGCAAAATATAGTACAAATGGCTTCAATGAACACAGTCAAGCACTTGTGTGAAAAAAAAATTGAGCTTCGTTCATATGCCTAACAACTGACACATTGCATCGACGAACTGATGCTGCAAGCTGTACACTTCTCAAAGCAGCTGGAAAATTACACACGATGACCTGCAAGATCTGTCCAGACATCCTGTGTACATTGTGCCACATAGAAGTGAAAAAAGACCATGGCATGGAGCGAGAGATATCATGACCCTCCTCAACGTTGGCTCTGAGGATAGCGGTCCTATGGAGAATGGGCTTCATAAGGCAAAGGACCAGCTGCGTGAGCTCGAGAAGGGGAGTGGGGCAGTCGACAGGAGCTAACAAGGGTTCTGGGTACGTCGGACGAGGATCCAGCTACAACATGTGGCATCCACTGCAAGTGCCAACACTTTTCACATTTAAGGTTGTGCTGTTATTTCAAGCTGGAAATGAAGGGATTAGTTCCTCTGTAAGGCACAAACGACCATATTCTAACCGATCGATAAAATTCAAAATAGCTGCAGGAGAACATACCGAGAGTTTCCAAGATTATTCTGTGCTGGTTAATACACAGTAAGAGAGTTTTAGATATAGTGACAGGATGAAGACCCGGTATGACAGGAAAATATCGGCGATTTATTTCAAGAAGGACAACTTGTGTGGCTATACAACCCACAGTGTCGAAAAGGGTACTGCTCGAAGCGAAATGTTGGGAAGGTGGCTATCGTATTCAAAATAAGATCAATGAAGTGGTCTTTCGGATGTGACATCAAGGTTCTCGGGCGAAGGCTACCCACATCGACCGGCTGGCACTCTACGAAGGTCCGGATATTGCAGAGTCTGTTCGGGATGAATACACTCGAGGAGGGGCAGTGATAAGCGCTCGCTGCTTTGCATCGCTTCCACTGGAGTGAGGAAACAGGAAGTCTATCGCAACACGCGCGCTCGTGACCTTCGGCGGATTGAATTTCCGCGGTTACCTGAAGAACTTTCTGGTATATTGGCCTTGCCACTCTCATGGTGACTCGGGGTACATGGAAGCTTCTGTATCGGGCGAAGCCAGACTATTTAAGCTACGATGGGCCACCAAGCCAATAGTTTTAGAGAGTTGAGAGTTTGGAGGATTGTGCGATGGGCCATCAGAGCGCCAAGTGGCGGTGAGAGTGACCAGCGAGAGTGAAGTATGCGGAAAGCGGAAAGCAAGCATCGGTGCAGTGGAGAGAGAGAGAGAGACTGGTAGGCGGGACTGTTGAACTGGATGTGTGAGTTTAAGACATTTTAAATAATGGCAACTGGTAGACTNAGAGAGACTGGTAGGCGGGACTGTTGAACTGGATGTGTGAGTTTAAGACATTTTAAATAATGGCAACTGGTAGACTGAGCATATGTTAATAATGAGTGTGAATATTCAGTGACTGTAACCAACATAGAGACATTAAGAAGGTTTTTAATTAAAGCTGAGATGGACATTGATACTGCGCTCATTGAGAGTAACAAGAGAAATAGTGGAGAGATAGTATTATGTTGTTAATAATAGCTGTGTGGATAAATTAAAGATCAATTTTAGTTATTTTATATTTATTAAGACCTCCATCCCTCACGAACAAGAAAACACCATTCGGGCATCTTGTAACAATATATTTTATTCATGCCTCACACCTTATATTTTGTGAGTGACTAAATGTATTCACTTCGTTTATGAGTCACATAGTAATTTTTATGCTAAATATTCGTATAAATATAGAAATTAGCTGAAAGGAAAAGTTTAGTAAGGCCTTAAAAAGTGCTCACTTTACCTTGAATAACATAAAAATGTGATCTACATTTCTACTTGCAATATCGGTTCAATATTTTGTTTTGATCTTTTATAATTCATATTCACTGGCAAGAATCAGTACCACAATTGCGTATCGTAGAAGAAAAAATTTGTGTGGTATTTCTTAAGACAAAAATATAGTACACTCCCTCTAAGCAAACACATTAAAAATTTCAATTAAACTCATGACTTATTCATACAAGATCCTTCCTTGTATAGGCTCATGATTTCTTTATGCAGGATCCTTCCTGGTTTAGCCTAGGCCTATTCTCGCCGTACATTGATAACGGCCAACGTGTAGCAGTAGGTATTATTGGATCGAGCATGCGCTTTAGTATCAGTATGCACAGTTATTCCACAAGTCGTAACGACGACAAAATTGTTGAATCCCGTATCGATTTAAATAGCACAAAAAATTTCTCATCAGATTGCGGAGAGAATATCCTTTTCACATTCAGTTCGCTGGTATTGTAAATCGTCTCGTTCCCGTAGGAATAAGCGGCATCTCTTGAAAATGCAACTGAAATTCTAAGTTCATCCACCAATCCAGCTAGGTCATCCTAGAATTCATAATTTTCATTCTAGTCAACTGCAATTGTTTCTAAACTATCAAATCACTGTACAATCCCAAACAAAAATTAGCCCTAAAAGTAATACAACGATACATATTAAAATATTTGACTAATCAAAGACNCTGTACAATCCCAAACAAAAATTAGCCCTAAAAGTAATACAACGATACATATTAAAATATTTGACTAATCAAAGACACACTTGCCTAATTCAGCACAAATAACAACAGTATATTATTTAGATCTTAGGCTTACNTAGTCAACTGCAATTGTTTCTAAACTATCAAATCACTGTACAATCCCAAACAAAAATTAGCCCTAAAAGTAATACAACGATACATATTAAAATATTTGACTAATCAAAGATACACTTGCCTAATTCAGCACAAATAACAACAGTATATTATTTAGATCTTAGGCTTCCAGAGAAATTAATTATTTTGGTATGCATCCTCGTAACGTTAAATTTTTATCTGTTTGAACAACATTATCACGAAACAATCATCAACTTTTGAAGTTAAAATACGAAACTTTGCAAACCAATAAAACGATCAGGAATAATTTTATCCAGATAATCATGATTATAACTATTCCCAACAAAAACAATTTCCAGAATATCATTAACAAAACTGGTACACACAAATCAAGCCTTCCTTCATTTTACTCTTAAACTTTCTTAATGCTGTCTCATAAACTGTCATATTTTTATCCTTAAACTGAGTCAATCTCTGATCAGTTTCAACATCTATAACATAAGTGACCACACACAATGCGTCAGCTTTAGTCCTTCGACGGAGAGCGTTACGTAAAAAGTTAGTTAATCGACTTACCTGGAATTATGTACTCATCAAGTCACTTTTGTATCTCAGTATTGTGTCCATGTAAGTCAATTTTGTTTAATACGAGAAATTATTTAATTGTGTTACATCGCAGTAATATTAGTGCGATTAGTGAAGTGTGGATGTAACTGACGTAGTCTTGTTAGAAAATTTGCACCACTGGCTTACGCTCCTTTCTACTGGTATGCATACGTTAGTTTAGGTATTAACGAGAAAGATGTATTGACATATTTGATTGATCTTGAAAAGGTTGATTCTTAAATAGAACACGACGAGTGCGATCACAGACAATCAGCCGTTGTGCTGGGTATTAAGTCATCTTCATCAGCCAGCGAAATTAGGCCGTTCGGTAATTAGCCTGTGTGGTTCCGTTTCAAGATTTATCATCGCCGTATCGTGAGTGTTTTGTTAAATTACGCGATTGTTAAGCTAATGTCTCCCTTTGTCGTCACTTGAGGGCAGATATTACTGTCGATCTGTGGTTTCAGGTGCCAGATGTAGTCAGGAAAGTCGTGCCCACATATAATTTTGGTCCTTTTGTGCGTTCTAAAAAGAGTAATAATTTTTTTTGCTTATTTAGACGTATTTTCCTAGCTTGTATTCCTGTTTCAGATGAGAAACATGAAAGCCTCTAGATGTGAAGGCTCTTACAAAGTAAGCGATGGAAGTTTGTGGTACATCCGCTAAGTTGGTGACTAAAATGCTCACTATTTTTCAGTCTTATTTACTTAAGAGTATATAATTCTAGTTAGTGTTCACCTATTTGACTAACGAAAAATAGTAGTGTGACTTTTCATTTTCTAGATGGTGTACACTAGGCCATAAAATATTGCACGTCTGGTTGTACTTGCATAAATGTAATTAAGTTAAGAAATCCAAAAAATTTGAAGGCCTGCTTTACTATATTATATTATCAAGGCCAGCTCCCTATTCCCTAGTATAAGGACTAGGAGTGAATCAATTCAGTTTCCAATAGTAATTTCCACATTTCTACCACGGCTACTCCGTTATGCCCCTTCCTTAATCGTCACCTTGCCCGTCAACTTTTAAATATCTTTGTTGTTACTTCCCTTGCCTTCGCAGTTCTTAGTGTCACTGACCAGGACCTCTTGCTGGATAAGGTATAATTTATTCTGACGGTAGCAGAGCGAGAGATTGCCGAACGTGTGAACCAGGTAAGAATTACAGTTCATTTTAAGATGGTGACCTGCTCCCGTATAAATCTTTCAGCTGGTTGACACCAGCAAAGATTTGAGATGAAAATTATCAATAAATTTGTGGCCCCTTTTCGATTTGTAATTTTGTTTGTTACCAGCACGTTTTTGTTGAAGTGTGTTTATTTTAACCTTGTTAGGAAATCCCGAGTTTTACTTTTGAATTTGCTTGTAAAACACAATTAACGAGGCCCGTTTTATTAGCAGACGTATCTGCTAAAAAATTTTGTGAAATCTATTCTTAATATAGGTATTTATTTCGTGAGTGTTTGTGCATTCCTTTCCTTTGTTGTCGTTTTACATTACTTATTTTGCCCTTTCCTCTTGCCTTCTTAAGTTTTTTTTTCTCCCTTAGCTGTGCCGAGCAGTTTGAGCGGCACGTGCAGCACATGTTAGTGAGGCGTCTTTGTTAAATAAGTCGGGGAAGTTGTTAGTGGGTAATCTTGTGTTTGCACAATGGGTAAATACAATAACTACACGGCAGGATTTAGGTTGAAGGTGATTGTGTTTGCAGAAGAATACTGAAATCGAGCAGATGAAAGAAAATTTCCTGTAAGTGAGAAACTAGTGCACAACTGGCGGAAAATGAAATAGAAACTAAGCAGTACAAATCAAGCTAAAGGCGCCTTTCGTGGTCGGAAAAAAGGTTAAATTTCTAATGACTGATGGAGAAGTTCTTACATACACAGAAGAAATGAGAAACAATGGTTGTAGTGTTGTACAGTCACTCGGACAATTAAATCTGGTAAGTGTTATTACAATATTNAAGTGTTATTGCAATACTATTAACAATCTTTGCAGACGAAGATAATAACTACAATAGTTGCGTGCCCTAGGACTGTTTGTTTATTTGTTTTTTAGAGTGGCAAGATGGCCAACATGTGTATATTGGGCAGCGAGAATGTAAATACCTAAGTGTAAATACAAACAGAGAACTGCAGTTTGAATTTGGTAAAGTTTCATTTCAGACTTGTTTGTATTGCTTTTAAAAAAAATATGTAAAATAAAGAATTTAGAAAATAAATACTGTGTAGTGTAAGAAAAAATATTTTGCCATTGTACTTTTCCTCAAGCAATCGTCGCACCTAAAATTTTTTTCACTAAATTTGGCATAAAATATGTGACGATTATGCAATGAAATACAGTAGCTTTGTCGAGCCTTGTCAAGTTGCCTCACTTGTACAATGTTCACTTCTCAAATGTGTATCACAAGTAGTGTATATAAGATGAGTCGGGGCCAGTGTATTTTAAATGTGAGCTGTGCGGCTTGTGCAGCTGAGGATTTACTAGGATGAGCTCTATAGTCTTTGTCTCGACTTGGGATAGCTCGGAGGCCTTAGACTAGGGATTGTAGAATGTCCCCGAAGGAGCGCAGCAGTTATGTCCACTAACCCATCAAGCACACGTCTGTTTTTGGTAGCCATATTGGTTTTATAGGCATAGGGTATGTCAAATCAAAAACCTGTATTTATTATCTGATTTAAAAAATTCTTTAATTAAAAAAAATTAATTTAAAGAAAATTGTTTTTTAATTGTACTAAAATTGCACATAAGAGTACAGCGGAACTATTCAAAAGTCTCTCAAATACATTTCCGGTCTCCTCTCCAAGTCTAATTATTACAATGTGTCGGAATCTGCACATTATAGTCTCAACTGTTTTGTAGGGGAAAAAAAACTATTGTATTCGGATTCATTTTATGTATGTATGTATGTATGTATGTATGTATGTATGTATGTATGTATATATGTATATATATATGTATATATATATATATATATATATGACCAATCCAAACCCAACATATGAGTAGTGACCCCACAGCACAATTATGTTATAATCATGGTATGGATCAGCATCTACAAACACTTTTATAAGCATAGTTGACCATGGTTTACGATAGCGATGGCGAGTTTGATTTTTACAGCTTAGAGTTAAGTCGAGTGGTATAATGCCTGCCCCTTAGATAATCCATTTGCAGTTTCATCACACTTTCAAATCAACACACACACACTTACGCATATATATAAAAATAAATTCAGCATGGAATATGAAAATATAAGACATATTGCGACATAACTACAATAACGTACATGCGTTATAACCACAGGGAAGAATAGAGATAAATTTTGGAAGTGTGGTATGTATATGAAAGTGATACAAAGACATTTTTGTTATGGTTGTGCACAACACCGTAACATGAAGGATTTTGTTAATAATTCTAGTTTTTAAGGTTCTTAACAAATTATTCAACGTCATACCATTGTAAACAACCTCACTTGGATCTAATGATTGTTGATTTGCCACTGTGTAAAAAAGCAAAAACTTATAAAAATGGCCAGTTATCATGATTAGTAACATTCCAGCTCTAATAACTATGGAATAAAGTTCAAACGGATGACTACAAATGATTAGCAAAGTAATGTCAACCAATAAAAATTACTTGAGATGGGAATGTGAATTATTTGCAATTTTTACAAAAGTTATTAGAAGTTCAAATGTGAATATGTCATAACTATTCGCAAATAATCTGATTTTTTATATTTGCACATGCCTATAGGCCAGTGAGAATGTAGCTTGTGTTTGCTAAAAGTTGCTGACATGCTGTATTTAAACTTTGTTTTGGTGACAAGGGGAGGACCTGTATTTTCGTCTAGGGTATAATTTCTTTTGGAAGACTTCAAAATATTAAAATAAATTAATATTTCATTAAAACAAGTTATTTTAGCTGTAGAAACAATTGAATGCTAACACAATTGCTGACTTTTTGGGGGTCAAAGTTACTCAAAATAAGACAAACATTTAACTTTTCAATGAAATGTTGAATTTCTACTTAAATTTTTCATGTCTCAAATACTTCTTCCCTCACCAATAGTTTTGTAGCAATTTCCTAAAATATAAACAAAATGTTCCAAGTTAGAGCCTACCAGCTCTCTAGTGATGAGTACCAGTGCATAAAAAAAAGTACGCTCTGTTAAAATTAGAGCTGGGCCGATCACCACTTTTATCAATTCTGCAGATGCCAAACATTTGTTGCTGATCCTGCCGATTTTTTTGGCTGATCAGTGCTTTTCATTATTGAATACGTTGCGAATTACTAAAAATTATCAGGTGAAGACTTATAACTAAATTAGCCAAATGTTTACTATTTATTAGAGTTGTTCCGATACCATGTTTTCCGATACCGATACTGATACCCCGATACCAATGCCCTTCCCTCTTGCTTGTTTCTTAGCTCACAGTTTTAAACATATTTTGATGTGCATCAGAATGTGTCAGGTGCTTGTTTAAATTTGATGTGGTAAAACAGCTTTTATCTTTACGTACCACCCAGAGACACTATTTGACCACACTGGTTGCATTTTGCTTTACTTACGTCTGTCCAGTCTTTAGAAAAGTATTTCCACACACTAGACATTTTAAAGCAGTATGTACCAATTCATGAGTGCCAAAAAATGCATTTCAGGCATAAAAAAACACGATAAACAAAAAACAATCAGGATTATGCTCAGATAGTCAGATGCTCAGTATTTTTGGAGAGTCGTGTCCGCTAGCGTCAAGTATTTAATGACCACAGATGCAGACTTAATAAGTTTTACCAAAAGTCCGCACAGACTGTAATTGCATACGCCGGCTTTCAACTTTTATCAATTCTGTGTCTTTTCACTTGTATTGTTCCTCTGATTTATTTACGTTTTTATGTGCATCTTATTGCAGCTCGCCATTTGGAAGATAAATACTTTACAACAGTTACAAACTGCAATATTTATTTCCAGCAGTGAAAGTTATTTTTAAAATATTTTCAAACAGCTCACAATATGTTTAAGTATAAAGCATACATTTCAGTTTGGCATAGTTCCATTTTTCATGCCAGACAGTAATAATAATAACAGGCAAGAAAAGAAATTCCAAACATATACACGCAAAATTAGAGAACACATTGGGGGTTACAGAATAGTTCTCAGTGCAGCCGCAAGAGGTCAACAAAAAAATATTCGAAATGGTATCGATTGTAGTTCGCATCGCCACCCAGAGCACAGCGAAATGAAAATTTTCCACTTGCGTCCATGGTATATACAGCTATGAACCCCAGCCATTTATTTGTAAACAGATGTAAGCGAGTCATGAGTACAGTAGCATGATAGAAAATATGTGATGTTTGCCTTTAAATTCAAGTCGTTTTGTTGGTTTAAAATTAAGTAAAAAATGGCAGGACTGATTAATATTGTAAAACGTACCACACCATACAAATTTTGTGGCTAAATAAAGCAATAACCTGATTTCATTGTATATTACAGATACTAATTTATAATTATTTACAGTTCTACACAATCCCCCAATCTCTTTATATAGAAGACATATTGAAGTAAAAAACACACATATCAGCACAAAATCGGTAAGAAAATGCATATTTGTCTGCTGATATGTCTACTGAAGCAAAAACAAACCTATCCAGCACAACAAAACATTCTACATTCTATAATACTTAGTCTACAGTCTACTTAAAGGTAATTTCACATGATCAAATATTTATTTACTTTAATGACTTCAATTAAATTTGTTGAACTAAAGATTTACTTCATTTGCCTTTCAATTAATTGCATTCAGTAAGCTTTTAAGTCTATGCATAAAAATTTATTTCTAATTTTTTATGAAACCAGTTTAAAAAATATTAAAAGTAAATTTTTAGAAGTCTCTAATACTTATGCACCACACAAAAGTAATTAGTTAAACCACAACAAAATTTCTTCATTTTATTGTACACTTTTTTTTTTTTAGAAAATATGCCTTCTTATTTTGTAACGGTTTTAAATGTGTGCAGACAACTATATTGCTAGGAGATTATTTCCATTAATTCTGTCAGAAAAGCAGTGATAAGTGAATGAAATTTTGGATTCAAGAAAATACAGAGCATGTTCTAAACGAAAATCTTGAAAGAAAATGAGACATCAAAAAATTTAAAGAGAAAAATGGCAGTTATTTTGATGTTTATATGATTCATATAGCATTCAGTGAATTGAATTCAATGAAAATTGAAGGTATTAAAAGACAAATTTAATCGTGTGAAAGGGCATTAAGAAAAAAAATGTGCGATGCTAGCGCTGTCGCGTTAATGTTTTTACCGCCATCTGCTTTTGTGCGGTGGTGTACTCGTTGCTCGACTCGGATCCCCCTCCCTTTTCCAACCCCTTCAGTTTCCTTGCTTTCCCCTTCCACCTTCATGTATAAAAATTTTTGATTGGCCAGGATAGTTTACTTAAGTTCTTGAACGGCCGAGGCTCTGTCTATTCTGCTCTGCTTTATGCCCATCCAAAGTCTGCTACATTTCACCTTAAGCCGCAAGAGCCTCGCTTGTACCTGATGGCTTAACCACCTTTATCTTCGTCCAGCAGTGGACAAAGTCTACATTATGTTACTCAGCTGACATAGTATACCAGTTTAGCTACTGAGCGATGGGGCAGTAAAACGGTAAGTCGTGGAGAACGCTAACTTTGCAGTTAGGTTTTTAATGTTTCTTGTAATTTGTGTGGCATATTATGGTTTCGGTCGCCCTTCAAAATTACGTTCCGGCTTAACTATGGTGTTGCATTTCTGTGTGTCTTGTTTTAACATGTCGTGTTTGTCCTTGTTAGCCGCCCAAATATTTTTGAGTATCCGTTTTTGCTGTTTCCACGACTATATCATTGGGGGGTGAATCTTTTAATATGTTTGTTCTTTGTAACTTTTAAAGGTCGGAGCCGTACTGCGTCTTACGTGGCTGCCTCCTGCCCTAATTATTTTGTATACCTTTTAATTGTTTATAAAGTATTTTATGGAATGGAGGCTTTATTGGGAAAGTCAATTGCTGCCCTCCTTTCTAGGAATTTTTTAGAGTCAAATGGGAACTGTGTTCTAGTCAAAGAAAATGGTAGCATTTATAATCAGTTGTTAAATTAATAATTAAATTTTGTATTTGTATTTTTTTTAAAAGGTTTGTTGTTCTGGAGCTCTAAGATTATATTTTAATGTCACATTTTTCTCTTTTTGGTGCTCCAAGGCAAATACTGTGTTTCAAAGAACTGTAATCAACGATACCAATTATTAAGAACTGTCATAATTACTGCTGATATATTTTATTTAGTCGTTCTAAAGGTTGTCTTGCCAATTCAAATTGTATTTATATATAATAAAGGATATTGAAACATGTTCTCTACAGATCATTAATTGTGCATATTTAAATTACAAAATAAACTTTTAAACTCATTCTATTGAGTGTCGACAATCGCAGTGATCGTTATACAATCAATAAAATCGAAGTGACATTGCAACTATTTATGTTGGCTTTGTTATCATAGTCATCGAGTGCCGTGGCCATTTGTATGTTACGTGATTTTATACATTATGTTGTTAACCGCACGAATGCTAAGCCTTTGAAAATAACATTTTTAATTTAATTCCATTAAGCTGTGTACAAAATTGGCAACGTTTGTGATGATTTTGCTGCTGGTTGCCAGTGCTTCGAATTTTCAACACCAATAAAATATGGCGTTATCGTTTACAATGAGACATAAAATAAAAATTATTACATATTCGTACATCTGATGTCTGATGGACTGGTTGTAAGAAAGAATTTATTTTACTACGCTGATTCCGCACAATTTACAGCCACAAAAATATATTTGTGGTATTAGCGCATTATTTACGGTACCATAAACTCGCATTCAAAAGTTTTAGGTCCGAACCTTACTTTTAAGTAACTAAAGGCTAGTGTAACATAAGGGAACGTGTTAACCTATTTCACGTTTATGTAAACAAGCACTATCGGCAAAAAATANCTTTTAAGTAACTAAAGGCTAGTGTAACATAAGGGAACGTGTTAACCTATTTCACGTTTATGTAAACAAGCACTAATCGGCAAAAAAGATCAGCAGACGAGAAACTGATCATAACAAACTGCAAAAATACCACAACCGGCTGATCATCATGATCTGTAATCAGCATCGACCCAGCTCTAGTTAAAATATATTACTGTATTTAAAAGTAAAATACTTTGCTTTAAAACAAAACATCAGTGTGTATAAACAACAATACAGATTATTTCTATAAAATGAATGCCAAAAACAAAAAATCAACATACAAAAATATTTAATGTACATCATCACATACAGTCTTTATATAATTAAGTGAAATACTTTGAAAATACCCCATTGCTTCACTATTTCGTCACAAAGCCAAGTCTAAGACTGTCCTATGCAAAACATTTTTGATCTTAGTCTGTGTGCTTGTCAGTAATGTCTTAATTAGGATTGTTCTTGGTTTTTCCAATTTTTTAATTTGGTAAATATGTTCTGTAAGTGTGTTTTTTGATTTCTATGTTTTAATTTATCTGACAAAATTCCTTGTGGGATTTATTATACATTTTATTTAAATATTTTGACTGCAGCTACTCTCTGCTCGTTATTTGTATTCATTTTTTGAGTTTGTTTCGTGTCTCAGACTTGGTTTTCTGTGATGAAATAGTGAAGCAATTGCGTATGTTCAAAATTTATCACTTGATGATCAATCACCCTCATTGCAAGAATCTTTAAAACAACTCAGCCTTTACATAACACTAAGAAAAATACCTCTACATATAAAGAAATACATTTACTGAACTTTTTTTCNAAACAACTCAGCCTTTACATAACACTAAGAAAAATACCTCTACATATAAAGAAATACATTTACTGAACTTTTTTTCAATTATGCAAAATAAAAGTGAATTTGTAAGTACACTTAATACAATACGTTATCCCTAACAGGTGTGGTTCACCGTTACACATGATTTACATACAGACTGTTACTGTTATAACTTGTTAACTTCAGATTCAAACAAATAATAGTCAGTCCCATAAAAAAGTGCACATGTGTGGTGTGCACTCTCACGTACATGAACATCACAGAAGATGCACATCTGCAATAATTGCAAAGGTAACCAATTCAAGTGGTTCAATGGTTATATTGAAGTATACGACATGTTGCAATGATGCCACACAAATTGTACGGACTAGGGTCAGTGCGTAGGTAGGGGCAACTCAGTCCTCCCACAGTAGCCTCTCCGCCAGCTCAGCAACATGGCTCTCAGCACACCACGACTGGAACAAGGCATCGCCCATGAGGAACTCGTGCTGTGCCTCCACAATATAGCTGTCCACTATGACTGGGCGCACACGCTCGTTTACACAGTTCTTGTTCATGTATTCTGCCTGCATCTGCTGGTACACGTATCTAGCGTACTTGTGGTCCAGGCAGGAGGGCTGCACATTTGTTGTGGGGCCTCTGCGACCCATCACAATGTCCATGTAGCCCTTTGTCACTATCGGCACCACGTAGTTCACCTGCACACCACANGGCCTCTGCGAGCCATCACAATGTCCATGTAGCCCTTTGTCACTATCGGCACCACGTAGTTCACCTGCACACCACACACTAGTACATCAACACTTACATACTTTGCACAACCACACATATTAGCCAGCCCACACTCTAGCTTAATTTCTCCATCTTCTGTGGCCGTCACTGATACAGTGATGTGGACACAGAATCAGTGATGGTTCCAGCCAAACCCAGCATCACTTATTTACACAATTCATGGTAAATGAAACACTTTGAAACCTCTAATTCCCTTTTCAGCAAATATCCATCTTTCTAAGACATGTCAATATAAACACTAGCACATTGTTTTGCTTTTTAAGTCCAATGTTTACTCTCTTTGTACATTAATAACAAAGAAACTATTAAAGATAACTTAATGGGACTCGGTGTATTTGAAACTGTAAGAACAATATTGGCGGTGTGCAACCGTGTTTAGCAATTCTGCTGTTGTCGGTTCCGTTTGCAGCTACGAGCTGCCGCATTACAACTGCAGAGGAAATGGCGGAGGTGACAAGGTTTTCTTTCGAACATAAGTTGTTTTAAAAAAGTTACTGGAAATGTGAGAACATGTTTGAGATGCAGAAACGATGGAGGGCAGAATTCTATACTGCGCCACTGTCACGCGTGTTTTTGTGAATGTAAAAAAATTTAATTTAAATAACTGTATGGCAAGTAACATTATAGGACTTTAGTACAGTATTAAGGTGTGGAATTGATTTGTAGTTGTTACCTATTTTCTTGAAATTACCTAATTAAAATTTTTGTAATCACTTTGAATTAACATTGTTTTCTTATGCTTGTTTGTGTTTTTGACTTGTTGCAATACACATGACATTTTAATTTTTCCAGTTGTCATCATTCATAAGGAACTATTGGTTTTGCAAAAGTGTACTGTTAATGAGGCAACCAGTCAGCTTATACAGCGACAATATTCATCAGTAGTTAATGGTTTTGTGTTGTCTGCCTCATTGAGCTGTGAAAAGAGCTCATAAAAGTTTGATTCCAAGACTACAACTTTCTTTGCATTTATTAGGTATTGTGCACCCTGCAATAATGATTGTTGCTTATTTTCTGTGCAGGTGTTACAAAATACCAAAATTTTACAATATTAAAATGCTATTAATAACCCACGCTCATGCTGTTAATTACGAGCCTGCAGTCGAGTGATGCGGTATTGATTAATTTTAATATTAAAAGTGTACGGGTACTATATTTACACAAGTTTTGAAAATGAAAATTTACCGGTACAGCTGATGAGTGTGGTTTGAAGCTGTGATTATCCTATGTTGAGGCCCAAGGGCTGCCTGGATTTAGTTATAGATTGATGTGGCTAATTCCCAGCATCTGAGTTCTGGTCTGTAGCAGGAGCCAAAAACAGAGATGTGTTGTCCTATAACTTTCCGCCGGATGAAACTGGCTAAGCCAGCAAAATGTTGCGATTGCGCAAAAGTGTGAAAAATGTGTGGTCCTTCTTTGCGCGTGTACCTTTTGACAAGTACTAGACTGTTAGTACTTACATTTCTGTCCTTTTATATAAATTTATTTAAAAAGGTAAATTTCTTACAATTAATGCTTGCTGCATTTTCAGCAATGGTTAATGACAAGTCAGGCAGGTCCACAAGGTCAATCTGGACGTTAGCATCTGGAAAGCCTTATCGGCATAGCCATTGGGTTTACTCAGGGTACTCATAGTTTCGCACTCCAGAACTGCTCCATATCATCTTACTTCACCCTCGCCAACACTGAGAACGATAGCTGTCATTNAGCATAGCCATTGGGTTCACTCAGGGTAGTCATAGTTTCGCACTCCAGAACTGCTCCATATCATCTTACTTCACCCTCGCCAACACTGAGAACGATAGCTGTCATTCACCACTGAAAATCCATTATTTAACATTTTCTAACAAATTTCTTTTGGAAAATTACAAGAGTATTGAGTCCAGAGACAAAACTGTTTTTCGTTTCATTGGACATCTTTTGTTTGCTTTTTGTGTAAGAGGTGTTGATTTTTGATGGTTATTAGATGTAGATTAGGCGGTTAAGTTGTTTACTGACATTTTAATGTGCAGTAATTTCAATAAAAGCATAAAATANTATTAGATGTAGATTAGGCGGTTAAGTTGTTTACTGACATTTTAATGTGCAGTAATTTCAATAAAAGCATAAAATAATAAAAGGAGAATAACATGCTGTTATCACAGAAGCACAAATATACCACAGCACTTAAAAACCATATATACACACTCATTACAAGTAGGCAAGCCTGTTCAACCTTGGAGGTATTGTGACAAACGAGACTTATGTCTACAAAGTAGGCATCTAATTTTTACAGACATGAATGAGCTAGTGTTTTTTTATGACTAAATATTCTCTTCATATTTTGACAGTGTTAATATTAGCCAAGGCCTGTATTATTTTAAAATATTTAGTGAAATTTAAAATAAATCNCTTCATATTTTGACAGTGTTAATATTAGCCAAGGCCTGTATTATTTTAAAATATTTAGTGAAATTTAAAATAAATCCAATATATGTTGTTTATGTAAAGTTAGCAATTTCAAAATCAAGTAGTTATTGCATGTTGAAAAAGTTAAAGTAATGNCAATATATGTTGTTTATGTAAAGTTAGCAATTTCAAAATCAAGTAGTTATTGCATGTTGAAAAAGTTAAAGTAATGTAACATGATGCAATATTTTACTGTATTGTTTGGTTAAAGTTATTTTGTGTGAATTAAATCACATTTCACTTGGGTTGGCGATGGTTTGAAGAGAATATGTTGCACTATATCATCGGTTATATTTCCCCATTTTCAAACTGCGTGTATGAGGTGCCTACATGTACACTTAAAATGGAGTATATCGTAGAATTTACATTCCTTTCTACCAAGAAGTTAATTGCTGGTGACAGAACCAGAAGTCTCACAGTTGCATATTCGACAGAATGTTTGCCACTTGCAGTGATTCTGAATGATATTTGTGGTATTTTCCTGTTGTGCTACAAATGCAAAGTAAGTACAGGTGAGTGAAGATTCATTACATATCAATTTCACTGTGTGAGCATGCTGGAAGTTGCAAAATACAGTAAAACTTTGTGTATTACTAATATCCNAGTAAAACTTCGTGTATTAATACTAATGTCCAATTTAACCCTTTAAGAAGCTTTTACTGTTCAGTAAGCAAAAATTAGCAGTATTTTTTTAAAACTTCTTAAGAGGGCTTTACTATGTATGATGTTTGGTTTATAGCAGTAAGCAAGTTCCCTACCCACCCAGTGAAAAATGGTATTTATAAAGTTCATATTACTAAGAGAATGGCCAATATCGAAAACATGCTGAAAGAGTGATGTTTAAGTTATTGATGCTCAAAGTGGTTTCTTTAGCCTGCATACACATTTTTTTTGGTAGTTGATAAATTTATAATTAGTGATTTATATTTTTTCACATATAACATAACTTTACTTATTAATACTTTGAATACNATTTTTTTTGGTAGTTGATAAATTTATAAGTGATTTATATTATTGACATATAACATAACTTTACTTATTAATACTTTGAATACATTTTTTTGTAGTTACTTAATTTTAAATTAATTATTTATATTTTTGCCCTTTAACATAGCAATTTACTGATTAATGATTTATGTACACATTACTATTACTACAATCGCAGCTGAGTAGCAAGTTTGCCTAAAACGTCCCACGAACAGTACATTGACAGGGATCAGCTGATAATGACAGTATGAAAATAAACAANTGACAGGGATCAGCTGATAATGACAGTATGAAAATAAACAACATCGTTGCCATGTGGCCGATCAGCTGATGGTGGAAGGATATGTAGTCAGATGTAAACAGTGGCGCTACTTTCACAGAACTGTCAGAATCTGGCCTTCTTATATGAGATATACTATAACACGAGAAATAATAAATTCCAAAAATATTCTTTGTTTACAATACTCACCATGTTAAAATAAAAAAAATAAAAAATATCTATATTTTAAAGTAACCATGAATTGAAAGAATAAACTGACAAANCACCATGTTAAAATAAAAAAAATAAAAAATATCTATATTTTAAAGTAACCATGAATTGAAAGAATAAACTGACAAAATAAAATATATAATTGTTGTTTCTTGTCTGACCATGTGTGAAGGTTAAGTTTGATAAAAATATTTTTGATTATTTCAGAAATTTTAAATACTGACTTATTATTGTTATTGGGTCTTTGATGAATGAAGGGATTTAGGGAAGCTGTTAAGCCTTTTGTGATTGCTTGTGTCTTGCACCTGATAACCCAGAATTAAAGATCTGTGTAGTGCATGGTGCTTGGGCGGTTGTGTGGCAGATGTTTATCTTTGTGAAATGCTGATGCCTCTGCTAGGACTGGTGATGCAAGGTTGGTATCAGAGCGATAGTTTTGGGTGCCAGTTGTGTTTGCATGCTTTCTTCATGTATATTTTGGCCACCTATGGAACTCGCCATGTGGACAGTGGCAACTGCATGTTGTATTTTGTTTTGTGAGCGTCTATGCGTGTTGTGTCTCTTACGTGTTTTATGTTCTTTTAATTTGCTAACTTTTACCATATTGTGTTTAGCAAACTGTTTGGTCAATATCCTGCTTTTGCATATACCAGTGAACTTGATTTAAAAACAACTAAATTATAGCTTTTACTACTGTCCCAGAGTTCCTTTTAAAAAATGAACTCATTTATGAGTGCAAGTAGAGGTGCAAAAGTTTCTGGAAATACTGCTGCTGAGCTTCGTAAAGCACTGTGTGTTGCCATTCGGGTGAATGCTGTTAACAATTTTGATAATATTAAGCATTTTGATGTTGAAGCTGAATCTATTTGTTGTGCTACCAAATTGGTGGCAATTCAAGAAATCTTTGACAACATTGAGGATGATGCAACTGTGCATTCGTATTCTAGGCTAAAATTTGTTTGGCCCACCTTCGCAGGCATGCACAGAATTTGCNGGATGATGCAACTGTGCATTCGTATTCTAGGCTAAAATTTGTTTGGCCCACCTTCGCAGGCATGCACAGAATTTGTGTAAATGAGCCTGGATGGACTGAAGTAATTTAGTGTGTCCTCATGATAAGTATCAAATGTGGATTGCTGGGCAATAACTATGTGAGTCCACAGGCCGTAGGTAAATGGTTAAATTACCTCTAATAGGTGTGGTTCTGCAACCGATGGCCTCAATGTTCCACAGTTTTTTAAGGTTATTTCGAAGTTGCCTANGGATGATGCAACTGTGCATTCGTATTCTAGGCTAAAATTTGTTTGGCCCACCTTCGCAGGCATGCACAGAATTTGCATGATCATTGTTCTAGCTAACTCACTGACATCCAAGTGAAATCTTTGGAAAATATTCTTGCCCAGGTTTAGGCCTTACTGGATAGCGTTTGTAAATCTGAACAGCTCATGGGTAGTGAGTGGTCCTAGTAATGTGCTCGATACAACGGTGCCTCTTTTTACTTCCCATTTTGCCTATCTTGACAATAGTGCACCTTCAACCTGTGCAAAATTTTCCACCTCACAGTGTGCACTTTCCAGGACTGGGAGTCTCAAAACAGTGGCGGCCTCCTTAATACAGTTAACATACACTGACAAAGATTCCTCAGGTACTTGCAATCTATTAAACATTTGTAATTTAAGTTGTGTAAATGAGCCTGGATGGACTGAAGTAATTTAGTGTGTCCTCATGATAAGTATCAAATGTGGATTGCTGGGCAATAACTATGTGAGTCCACAGGCCGTAGGTAAATGGTTAAATGACCTCTAATAGGTGTGGTTCTGCAACCGATGGCCTCAATGTTCCACAGTTTTTTAAGGTTATTTCGAAGTTGCCTANACCTCTAATAGGTGTGGTTCTGCAACCGATGGCCTCAATGTTCCACAGTTTTTTAAGGTTATTTCGAAGTTGCCTATGGTCTTTGAATACTTCTACCTATCACCTTTGGGAGGTCACTCAGGCATATATAAAACCATTCAGGCCACACACAGTAAATTAATTTGGAAAGGTATGGATTCGGATATTGCTGAAAGAGTCAAGGTTTGTAAGCTATGTGCACTTCGTAACCTGCCCAGAACACTCATTTAGGTCTCCTTGCTTAAAGTGGCTGAGAAGCCCATGCAGAAAATGTTTATTGCTTTGTAGGACCTTTACCTTATAGCAAAACTTGATATAATATGTTGCTTGTGTGTATTGATGCAATCTCTAAATTTGTCTGTCATATTCCTTAAGGAAAGCAGATGCTAACACTATTGTTCAAGCTCTTCATTACCATGTATTCAAAAATTTTAGCATTCCATGTACTATCGTATCTGATAATGGTCCTCAGTTCATCTCAGAACTTTTCAAGAAAATGTGCCTCTCTTATGGCATTAAGCATGTTACCTCATAGCCGTATTATCCTCCTTCGCATGTGGAGAGATTTAATAGAAATCTCAATTCTGCTATGATAGCCTTTCATGAGAAAGATCAATCCAAGTGAGATGTCAACTTACCCTGGTTACATATGGTGTTTAATTATGCATGCCATGAATCACATAAAGACCTCACCTTTTAAGCTGGCAACCTTCGAGCCGAATAATCCCGAATAATCCAACTCTCAAATTTCTGGTCTCTAAACGAGCTCCTTCCAGATGACACCAAAAATGTCCCTGATGTTTGGGCAGCAGCCCTCAAAAATCAAAAAAGGTCACACGAGAGAGTTTGTGTTAAACATAATCAAAACAGGATTGATAATCCTTTCAGAATTGGTAACCTTGTTCTGTGCAAGTCACACCCTGTCAGTCGAGCTGTGGCTAAGATGATGGTGAAACTTGCTTATCATTAGACTGGTACCTACCAAATACAGTGTTTCTTTACCACAGTTACAGTTGCTTTGGCTGACAAAAAAACAGGCGCTTATCTCACCAAAGCCCAAGTTTCTCATTTAAAAAATTTTTATCCTCCTCCTCTTCCTCAGTAGTTATGGTGCTGCAGAACCTAATTATGTCTTTTGCTGTGTGTTTGGTTGGCCAACCTCCTTTGTTTGTGGTATTCACTGGTCCTAATGGTGGTCTGATCACCCACTACTTGTTGCCTTTAGGGTCCACTTCAAGTATCTCAAAAATCTGCAGTACTTACTACGTTTTAAGATCACTTATGTGTTTATTGTTTTGCATTTTGTGGTTTGAATTAGATGGTAGTAACCTGTTACTAATTTTTATGTGTNCTTATGTGTTTATTGTTTTGCATTTTGTGGTTTGAATTAGATGGTAGTAACCTGTTACTAATTTTTATGTGTTATTATTTATCTTGGGTTGTTTTGTGGGATAGGTTGACGCGTCACAGTCTGCTCTCCACTCTGTATGTGATCTATAGGATGATGGAGCACTAGATAGCTTGGTCAACCTTATTGCGTAAGCGAACTGNGCTTGGTCAACCTTATTGCGTAAGCGAACTGAACACATACTCAGGGGTGAAATCAGGCGACTAATAAACACTTCTACTTTTGATTCGGTTAGCTAACCGTTATTTTATTGCGTCATTACGTCACTCATTAGTGAGGTTCGAACTAAGAGCTAGGGACGAGTGACCCCAAAACGATAGGTCAGATGTGGACGTGGCACTTAGGCCTAAAACTCGGAATTCGTTGTGACAACTCTGTAACACGAGCTACTATGCGTTGAAAATCACAAGTTTAAACTATGTGAACTGAGTTAGGCAAGAACAAGCTATTAATGCCAAGATCTACAGAGGACGTAACGAAGGTAAACTGTGTGAACGGCGAAAGAACAAATTCCACGATAAGCAAGGAGCTCAGGCTGGAGAACGCGTCTCCAGTGAATTGTCTTGATTCTGGTATCTGCTGCGATATTTAACAAGCCCTGAGAGTAAGGCGAACAGGGGCGAATGGTGATGGCTGGATAAAGAGGATAACCTCCCCTTACACGCGGCCATGATGCACCTTTGGTACCTGCCTGGCATTGCACGACTCTAGCGAGACGGTGCGTCCACCCACTCAGGAAGGAGCGTCATGGCAGGCGGACTACCAGGTACCAGACGGTAAACATAACTTAGTAGTTCATAGATGGCATGTTTGACCGGTACAGAGGCAACAGTGCTACAGCACTCTGCGTCACTATGGGTCTAGAAGGGGCGTCAGAAGCAGACGCTATAATGTTTAAGAGAGTGCTCATGGTGCATCATGCCCCCACAAACCATCAGATGATGTCTCAGGTGCTTTGTGCTGTCTGTACATTGCAGTTGTGATAAAAATGTAGATATGTTNCACAAACCATCAGATGATGTCTCAGGTGCTTTGTGCTGTCTGTACATTGCAGTTGTGATAAAAATGTAGATATGTCACCTCATGCTCCCAGCCATACTCTCAAGAGTAAAACCATGTCTGTGGTAAAGGCTAAGCTGTAGCCATAAATAACAATGATGATGCATGCAAAAGTTATGGCATAAAATTATGGCTATAAGGTATTCTGCAGTTCTGAACTCTGTTAGTTGCTCAACTTAAACAAATCCTACTCTTGGGTACAAAACTGTGTTAAAAACGGGGGCCTCAATGGTCGTAACAAAACTGAAGCTAGGTGACTGTATTCACAGTCCATAAGAATGTATATATATGTATTATATATATGTGTGTACATATATGTATAAACACACACAGTAGAAACCTGTCAGANATAAGAATGTATATATATGTATTATATATATGTGTGTACATATATGTATAAACACACACAGTAGAAACCTGTCAGAAAATTTTTCAAGGGGTCAGGATAATAAAACGTTATATGCAGGAAACAGTATTACAACGCATGTAATAATTTTTGTATATAAATAGCCAGTCAAGTTAACATCTTCATCTGAATTCCATGGACCATGGCATCATCAAGTAATGAACTATGACATGCATTCTGGATGCTTGCTCATTCTCTACTCTTGGTTATCTTAATAATATTCAGGACCATCACCTGTAAAATCTTTAATATTTCAAGTATAAACTGTTTTCTGTATCTGTTTGTAGGTTACTGCATTGTTAAAATGTCAGAAATTTTACCTAAGAGAAAAATTTTATCTGAGATGCTACAAGGAATTAAAAAAATTATGATGTTATAAGCAGGAAATGAAAATTTGAACATTGTGATATGACGGAAATGAAAACTTTAAGACCTATGGATAAATGGTGGGACCATGAAATAATGGTGTTATATGCAGGAAAATGTTAGTAATTTCCACAATGCGCACAGTCTATGGTAAGTGCACCATTTCCTGCACAGTCTGGCATGGAGTATGGCGTTCCATTGGGGTTACCTTGACGCCCTACCTGTTCTGGGTTGCCTTGATCAGGCAGGTCATGTTTTAGGTCCCTCCCCCCCTCCACCCGGCGGCGGGAACCTTCAGTCACATTAACGGTAAGAGTCTGTGGGGGAACAGCCTGAACTCAATCAAGAACGATAAGTGTTCTCTGGACTTTGGGCGGCACTGGTCGCATTAAAGATCACATGCTTGAGCAGGTACGAGCAAAGGTCTCTCCTGTGAAATTGAGGCATCTGATGGTTTTGGCGAATGCAGAGGAGCGCATAGTGTGATATCTCGGCTTTAGTGGCATAGGCGGAAGTATAAAGATTGCTTGGGGGATGTTAAAACAGGTTACGATGATACCTCCATGGTATCCTCTTCCCACTGATGCTGAGGTGGAAGGTTGCTGGGCAGCTGTGCGAGTCCTCTGTCTAGCTGTTTTTTTCCTGTCAGTTGGAGTAAACCTTTTTTGGCCCCCTCGTCTTACTCCACAACCTACCTGGCTAGAGACAAGGCTTACCTGACTGCCTTCTGCTGCCCAGCCCTATGACGAGGCATTCGAGTGGCAAAGAGAGAGAAAAATGCAGGACTAGGTGGCAAAAGGGCATATCGGTGGAATAGTAAGGGATTGTTTTCCCGGGTGGCTTCCTGGAAGGTGGGGATTTCCCTCACTGTGCAGTGCCTACACAACACTGGTCTCCTGCTCCACGATAGCGAAGCAAGCAGGATTATTACCGGTACTCCGGAACTTCATGTGCACTCGTCTTCAAATAATATACAAAACTGATATAACAAATTTACATAATAAGAGTACTTTATAATTTTATTAACCTGTGTGAAAGCATTTTATAACTAAAATACATAATCCAAAAATTTTTCAATATAAACCTAAGTTAAAACTGAAGTAAGTTGCAACCTGTATGGATAGTTTTTCAAGGTACCAAAATAAAAAAACTTATGTATGCTGACAAGCAGTGCGGTTTTCCACAGCCTGCTGTTTAACACACACTCCAACTGTGATGTCAGTCTGGTAAGAGGGGGGGACCCAAAAGTAACGGGAATTGGGCTGTGGTGGGGAGGGAAAGTGGGGGAACCCATTGTTCGACCCGGTGTCCGTTAGGGACACGTCTCCTGAGTTAGTGTGCGAAGTTCTGTTGCTGTGAGTGGATCGGTTCGCCCATGGGAATTTTTTTAGTGAAACAACTTTTTCCATTTCGGCGAAAACGTGATGGCCGATTGTCGGGNCTTTTTCCATTTCGGCGAAAACGTGATGGCCGATTGTCGGGAGCAACGCGCGGCTGTGAAATTTTGTTTCCTGTTGGGGAAATCGGCCGCGGAAACTATTGTAATGCTTAAGACTGCTTGTGGGGATGCTGCTCTAAATAAAACCAGAGTCTACGAGTGGTTTTCACGTTTTAAAAATGGAGAAATGTCAATTGAAGACCAACCCCGTTCAGGACGCCCCTCAACGTCAAGAAGTGACGAAAACGTCGACAAAATCAATGCTCTCGTTCGTGAAGACCGTCGCCGAACCATTGATCAACTCTGTGAGATGTCTGGAATATCATGGAGTTCAATTCAGAGGATTTTATCTGAAGATTTGCACATGAGAAGAGTTGCAGCCAAATTTGTCCGTCGCCTTCTCACAGGCGAGCAAAGGGAGCGTCAACTTCAGGCATGTTTTGAGCTTCAAAATCAGCTCAAAGAGGGCCCTGAACTTTTTTCCAAGGTGATTACTGGTAATGAATCGTGGTGCTATGGATACGACCCCGAAACAAAGCAGCAATCAAGCCAGTGGAAGACACCTGGCTCTCCTCGTCCCAAAAAAGCTCGCCAAGTGAAGTCAAACATCAAGACAATGCTCATTTGTTTCTTCGATTGCAGAGGTGTTGTGCACGCGGAGTTCGTTCCCCCGGGTCAAACTGTCAACCAGAAGTTCTACTTGTAGGTTTTGAAAAGATTGAGGGAAAGTATCCGGAGGAAAATGGCAGATCTTTGGCGCACAAGCGACTGGTTCTTCCATCATGACAACGCGTCGGCCCACACCGCTCTCTCTGTAAAGCAGTTTTTGACCAAANGAAAATGGCAGATCTTTGGCGCACAAGCGACTGGTTCTTCCATCATGACAACGCGTCGGCCCACACCGCTCTCTCTGTAAAGCAGTTTTTGACCAAAAACGGCATGACACCAATTGTTTACCCCCACTCCCCGGATCTAGCCCCCTGTGATTTTTTTTTATTCCCCAGACTCAAAAGGGACATGAAAGGAAAGTGTTTTTCCAATGTGGAGGAGGTAAAACAAAATTTGCTGGAAGGCCTAAAGAACATCCCAATAAGTGAATTAAAAAAATGTTTTGAACAATGGAAGGATCGTTTGCAGAGGTGCGTTGTGGTCAAGGGAGAATACTTTGAAGGTGATCAAAATTTGGTGTAAAAATATTACAAAATAAAGAAGTTATGACGAAATTCCAGTTTTTTTGGGTCCCCCATCGTATGACATCTTGCTCGCCAAACACAAGATAGTGGAAAGGCCGCTTTACCCCCTTGCACCTACACCTTTTGTTGATGGGCTTGACTGAAAACAGTCTCCCTACCCACCAGATACACTGATCCTCATCAATGTCACGCTGGTAAATTGTATCACACTGCAGGGTAGAGCTTGGGACAAACTACAAACTTTGATTAAAGAAACAGTGGATGTTGAACATCTTTTTCATTTCCCTTGTTTCTGGAGTTAAGAATCCTAAGATACCTTTCAGAGTTGGCTTCTGACATAGCAAGTCTGCTTAGTGAAACAAACACTACTGTACCGAAAAAAACATACAGTTAACCTGTTACGAAAAGTTACTTCTCCAAAAGTCTTTATTAGTTACAAACAAGGATCATTTTACGTTTGTGGCAGTGGAAACAGACTCGTGCACAAATTAGTTAAGTTCCTGATTGTTCATTTTGGACCTTATGAGTTTTTCATTATTGGCTAATTCGTGAAGCGTCTTGCAATTTTGGACTCATCCACCATTTAAACTTCACAAATAAAACAGCCAATATGGTGTAAAGAACATAAGAACACACTGCTAGCTGTGGCATTCATGAAAAAGTGAGTTTAGGCGCAAGGTGGAAAAGTTTTGCAGTGTTGCCAATTCCAATTTCGAAAATTCCCAGAATGTTCACATAAAATCTGCTAAATTCTCACCAAATATTTAAAAAATTCCAAAAAGTCAAACAATATTAATTAAAAATTATGATTTAAAAGATAAACACATTAAGAATTGTAAAATTCAAAGCAATAAAGAAATTGTTATAATAACAGCTGCATTTTATATTTTTTCAATCTATTCTAGTGACAAATTTACAACAGTTTTTTTAACTTTGACATGTAAAAATTCTTTATCTGAAACTGTATTATACTCCAATAAAAATTCAGCTGCCAGCTAAAATCAATATTTCTAAATTCCACCAAATCTAGCGGAAAGTCCGCTAAGTTGACAACNACATGTAAAAATTCTTTATCTGAAACTGTATTATACTCCAATAAAAATTCAGCTGCCAGCTAAAATCAATATTTCTCCAATAAATGTTTCTAAATTCCACCAAATCTAGCGGAAAGTCCGCTAAGTTGACAGCAATGGTTTTAGGTTATGTCACTTCAATATTTCACTGTTCAGTAATGTTCAGGAACGTTCACCTTATGTGAATTACAAATTAATGCTGAAAATCTTTGATACGCCTAAAATTTGATGTATGATTATATCATTTTGTTGGTTGCTTTGTTGTTAAACACAACTGGATTAAATCCCTTTTTTTTTCTAGTTCATTCTGAGCCCAAGACATGGCATTTTTACAGTCCAAAACTATAGAGTAATGATACAATAGTGTGCCCAACAGGCTGTTGCAGTTGCTGCAGTGAATGCATTTTAATAAATAACAAACTAACTTTGATGATAAAATAATAAATAACAACCTAACTTCGATGACATTTTCCCCCTTCTGTCCTTTGCCGAACGTATTAGAAGAGCGTGAATAACATCACCACCTGGAAGAAGTTGTGAATGATTCCCGTAAAAACACTGCGGCAACAGCGGCACCTGTTAAGTTGGTGTCATGTAAATCTTGAAAATATGGCAACTTGTTTCGGTGACTGCCATTTCAAATGTTTGCATGTGCGTATTTTAGTGCCGTCTACAGTCAGTTGAGAATTGTAATGGCATTTAATTATATTTGTAAATTTGTAGTTCGAATTTTACGGAATTTCCTTTTGAATTTCGTCTTGTAGAGTTAAATAAACTTGGATGCCAAGTCAAGCAGAGTTAAAGCTACTCGCTTGACTCGGCTCAAAATTTTGAGACTCTGTCAGTCTCTAATTTTATCTTGTATCTCGGGAAACAATCAACCCATTATTACAATATTTTGTGAAGATATAATGTGGTAAGCCATAATAATAAATGTATTTTTTTTAAGTAGGAAACACTTATTTTTAGAATGGCGGCTATAAAATCATTTTTGTTTTGTGGGCGATATCTACGTAACTATGTAATCTATTTTAACTTAACTTTGTATATTGGCAATGTACAATCATCGGAATTGCTATAAAATTACTTTTTTGCCCTCCATTTATGAAGATCGCCACATGAAAATTCTGGAGGTTGTGCCATGTCTCGAGGACCAATCAACTGATTCCCACCAAATGTTACACTGGAACATTTCAAATAAATTTGTACCAAATTGTGCACACTATAAATACCACAGTAGACCATGTAAACTGTCACAATTTAAATGGGTGAGACAACGATGTTCAAAATGACAGATTCATAAAGCATAGGCAAGTATGACATATATATTAAACAATTTTAACAAATTCAACCAAAATTTGTATGTAGACTGTATACATTAGAAGTATCATACACAAAGCCTCTTTTTCTGGCAGTTTTGTACAATAGCATCATATAAGAAAATTAATTTTTTTATTTCATATCTCGGGGATTAAACAACAAATTTATATTGAATTCTTGACACAAGTAGTGCTACAGTAGGCCATGTAAACTTACATGTTTTATGTGGCTTAGTCACTTATTTTCAAAATAAGGGCTATGTAAATATTTTAGATTAGTAATCCCTAGCATTGTAAAGTTGATGCTCCGAATCAAACCTCCATAATGCAGTGGATTGCACGCTAGCTTATAGTATGAGGTTTTTGGGTTAAACTCCCGGATAAGACATAAGACATGTGTGTATTTGTAATTGTCTCACTACTGTTGCATAAGTTTCTGGTTTCATTTCTAAATTTATTGCTTTCAAAGTGAAGTCAAGTCCTTCCTACCAACTCAGCTTTTAAGAAATTTAAAAATTAATTGCAGCCATGTTGAGTAAAGTAGGCTCATTGGTTATATCAGAAACTTCTTGTTTGAATAAAATTTTTATGTAAACTTGGTCAGTATTTTGTACTATTTGATTTTGTATGCTAATCCTTTTTTTTAAAGTTAAGAAACCACGAGCTATTTGATTTTGTACAAAATACAATATCCACCTTATCAATCAATACAGATCCAAAAAATTACATTATGTTCTTTGATATCATCACCTTTTGTAATATTTTGTTGATATCAAAGGTAAAAAAATTTCCCATTAAAATATTTCCTGCTACATACTTAGATATTGATGCTGTACCTTTAACACATCTTACTAATATTATAAATGTGAACGCGTGTGCGTGCATGCGTTTCCACTCAGCTCCATAACGGCTTAACTGATTTTGATGAAATTTGGTATGTAGGTACCTTAGGTCCTGGAATAGGACATAGGATACTTTTTATCCCGGAAAATTGTACGGTTCCTGTGGAATAACAACAAAACGTAATTCTGCAACAACTGGGAACGTGAACAAAATATTTTTTCCTCTAGTATCAAGAGTTTATCAGGCCGCCCAAGAACCTCTGAAATGGCTTAACGACTGCTATCAATCGATAACAACCGGGACCGAATATTAAACGTGTCCTCCAAAGTTCGGAAGCACTCAGATGTTATGCCACCAAACGGTCACCCATTGAAATGTGTGCCGCTGGGAACGTTGCTTAACTTTAGTGATTGATTAAGATCCCTCAGTCAAGCGTAAAAAGTACTACCTAGGTACACTTTTTTCTAAAGTTACAGCTGATGAAACCTGTTTGGACTTGTGACATTGTTTACATGAATTGTTTAGTTCTTAGACCTTTCGTACTTTTCATCACCGAACTTGTGTGGTTATTTTAGTTAAACTCAATTCTTGTGCGGAACCCTTTTTGTATTCCCCGCGGGCCTGACTTTGTGCGCGTTCGTCGGTTGTCGGCGCCTCTCAAGGGTTGGCGGCCCTGACCGTGTGGAAGAAGGGCCAGTCTTCGTTTGGACATCATGGCGGTAGGTTGAGTTCGAGTGCATCTGCCGCCAAGCATTCGTTTTTACTAGCTGAAAATTCGTTATAGTCCGCTAGTGGCATTCCGAATTGAGTTTCGGGTAAAGTCGCCACAACAAAACCCATGTTTTGATTTTCATACATTGACGCTGGAAAGCGGAAATGTGGTAAGTACGCGATAGTTGCACAGATACACACCAAAAACATTACCCTACTTCTTGGCTATTGAGTAAAAAATATTTCCTTTCTTTTTGGTTGCCGTAAACAGGTAAAAACCTAGGCCAACATAGTATAAGTTTATAATTCTGTTTTCACATAAATTACTTTTCTTTTCCCAATTTATTTATTAGTGTATTACTGTGAAACTCAATTGTACCCAGGCGAAGCCGACCCGGTTCGCTAGTAATATATAAAACTGCCTATGGTGAGATTTTTCTCTAAAGACTTCTCTTAAATTCAAATTTTAAAAGATTTTGCGAAAACATTTTGTATTTTATTCATCAATTTTATGCACCATCTTTGTAGTTTTATACCCCTTTCCAGTGATTTAAACACCGACTATTGTAAATTTTATTTACCACTTTCCGGTGTCACTACCAATCAATAGTGCCAACATCAACATGAAAGAACTGGAATTTATCAAGTTTTGCAGATTGAATCAGGTGAACATAAACCAAAAGCTTAGTGAAGTATTAACCCAGAGCAGCAAGAAATTGAACTTACATCATTGAAGAAGCCCAAGACATACTGATTGCCATATGTGTTGATGCGAAAACTGTGCTCCTGCAGAAGTACCACACCCACTCTGCTGCCATCAGATGCACGTGTCTGACGGAAAATTTTAGCAATTCTCCTGGCTGCTTCTGCACCGTCGTCTGCGAATGTCAGCATCACCAGGTATGCATATTCCTGCAGGTACATGGGCAGACCGTTAACATGAGGGTATCCCACTACCTGCTCATCATTATAGTTTCAAAGCAGATTAATAAGCACTGTCAACTATAATAACACACACAACATTAGAGTACACTTAAGCAGTCACTACAAAATGTAATATATATGGCTAAGAAATAATATTAACTTATTTTTAAGGAAGCAGTTCCACACAAGTTAGCTTATGATAGACAGATACAATTTTTAAAGCAATGTAAAAATTCTGGAAATATAATAATTTCTTTACAATAGAGTTTTCCTGATAGAGATAACAAATGCTGGCATTGGCTGATATTTGGTCTTTACAAAGAGGTTTTGATGTACGAAATATAAATTAACATATCAAACAAATTTCATTTGTTGACATATTATGTACGTGGAATATTGGCATTTCCAAGACAAAAAAAATGCATCAGAACACAACAAAAAGTCATTACAAATTTTAAAAAAAAATTAATGAGAACAACTATATTAATCTTTTATTAATTATGTAAGCTATTGCTTTATTTGTTGGGTTTGCCAAGAAACATTTGCATTATAAACGAGAGAAAAAAAACTGACATGCCAACTTTAACTGCGCATCGAGTGACTATTAAATTGTTATAAAAATACATGTGTTAATGTTTTAACAATTTTTATTCTTATTGCAGCTACATAAAACCAAATGAAATAGAATTTAAAGTGTAATTAATTGTAACATTACAAGTGTAAGATATTCATACATGGAACTTCTTTTCCTAATTAGCTGCCAACTGTACAGTAATTATTTCAGTACACCCTTATGTTAAATATATGCAGCTAAAGGCAGTGATATTTTGTCCCCGAAGGCTGATCTCAAAAGTGCTTACTCAATGAATTAGCAACAACTAAATTCACAATTTTACGTTAGGACATACCAATTTAATAAACTCAACTGCTATGATATGCTGGACAACTTATCCCTGCCATTCTATCCTTCCTTTCAGCCTTCATATGTGTAGCAATGCAATGTGCAACTCAGTTTATCATACTTACCCAAATGCAAGGCAAGATCTACATTTGTACATATTCTGACATGAAAAAATTTAGTTAGCTAGAAAAATTCTAGACATCACAAGAAATAATTGATTTCATTTTTTGGTGATCTTGGTGTTCATAGCAAGCTCGCACTTAATTTTTCACACACAATCTACTAAAGTTTTCTGGGTGTCGCTGAAAAAGCTAATGTTAGGCTCACTGAACACTGTGCAACTGAAGCTAGTATTTCACAACTTCTCTTACAACACTACAGTGTATGAGTGGCTGCTCGCAATGGATGTGTTTGACGTGCCACTTCACCAAAAACTGTATAATTAATATTTATTTACTTACTTTGTTTTTATTTTGTGTGTCCAATCCAAATTTTATAAAATTCCTCCATAAGGCTCAAGACAAAAAATTGTTTATTGTGCCGTTATTTTACATAGGCATGGAACACCACTAGAATACACAGTTTCAGCACTGTGGATGCGCTAGCTGTTTTGCCTCAAAAATGCTGGTCAGGAAATTGACTATGTGGAGATATAGAATGTGTTTGGAAACTAAATGTGTTTTCCTTCCCGCTGATTGGAAACTAAGCATGTTTTCCTTCCCATTGATGTACTCTGGCAGCCCTTACTGTTTCACGTCAATGCTAGAATATTATTGATTTTTCCAAGCCCAGCCGAAGAAGCAATGTCCGCCCGCCTCTCTAGACCCAGCATGGCATGTACATATTTGTTTATGATGATGTGAAATATGAATCCAATTAACAATATTGAGTGTAACTTTAGAGAAACACTTTTTAATCTGTGTAAGGACTATGTCCAGAAAGACTTGGGAGTGCATGGAAGACCTATGCCAGTGTTGTTAATGTCGCAAATGTGTGTCAGTGAAGCAGTTAATAAACAGTTTGTTAGGAAATTTCTAACTTTGTGGTACAATAAATATCATTGATTGTGTGGTAGCTGTTTTCTGGAGCGTTTATTTTGTTTCCCATGTTGTTCAGGATTAAACTCAATACGTACTTCAATTCATAAGGAGTTCTTGTGCACATTAATGAAGAATTTGGAGCATACCCCCTCCCCTTTTTTCATCACCCTTGTGACCTACTTTTCTGCAAAGATGTACAAATGCTGAGTTGATCGCCTATGTCATCATAACACATGCACAGTCAATAGAAACTTTGAACCAGTTATATTTATTTACGCTCTTGTGAACTTTGAACTATAGCGATAGCTGGCTAGCAACATGGCGCTCAGGCTGGGGACTTACTCCCAGTCAGCTCTTGAGTAAGCGGTAACTGCCATACATGAGGAAGACAACTGGACAAGCGACAGAGTTTAGGCTGGAGAGCTTCTCCCTGTGAACTGCCCCGAAAATGGCCGATCCATGGCATATACTGCTCCGAGGGCTGTGGCGAGAGACGGAGCATGGAGCGGTGAGTGTGTGAGGGTAACTATCCCTGCACGGCGAGGATGCGCATGCGGTACCAGCTGGCCCAGCGTAGTCTTGGGCAGGGGGTGGCCCACACATTGAAATGGCGGGCGGCGCAGCACACTTCCAGCATTGAGGCGTAGATAAGGTCTCTTTGTAGTGGTTCAGAATTTTCCGCCACTTAAAAAGTTTTTATGCCACAGAATATGCACATTGCATCATTACTGTCATTCACTAAAATGGAAATATAGTTCCGCACAATGTTGCATTACACTTAGTAACGTAGCTTGTACGTAAATACGTGGATAACATAAAATATAATATGATTACCCTTCCACCATGATGAATGACGAAAAACGTAGTCAAGTTAATCAACATCTGCAAACTAAATATCCACTGCGCCCTGAAATTTGCCATTTTTTTAACGTCTTTAAATGAACACTTCCTACCCTTTTTTTTACATGATCCACAGTGTAAACAGCAATAATTAGAATGTGCACTTGACAGTCCTCTAAATGAAGAATATAACAAATACTTTCATTAATTTGACATTCTTATTCACTCATCGGTAGATCAATAAAATAAAATAATGTGCAGCAATAAAAATCTAACCATTAAAATTACTCAATTTTTGCCAATATTGTTACAATTGAAAAATCAGTCATCGAATCTCATTTTAGACTAGTAATGCGTCTTTTGAGCAAGAGATTTTTTTTTATTTGACTTGTATTACATTATTTTGACTGAACTGAGTAATGAGGTAAGATCACACTTGAGACACTTGCTTTTCTTCCATATTACAGAATATTGTTTATTCTATAGCAGAATCTTGTTTTCTCAGTCGCAGAATTTATGGTATTCAGTAAGCTGATAACTTCAAAACTCCCATACTTAGTGATGCGTACTGAAGGTACCTAGGCAAATGGGTCTGTTTGGAATCAGTAGGCTCAGGCACCTATGGATATAGTTCAATGTATTCGGTTGTCGCAGGGAACTCTAATCTGGCGTGGTCTTCCCAGTGGGCCGGTAATGCCCCCTGGTGCCGATGCCGTAGAAGTTTGTCACCGTTTACCTTCCCGTCAACAAGCAGTAAGGGGTTGGGGGGGAGGGACAATCACTCAAGTCTTACTGTCAGGTTGACGGTTGGTAACTACACACAATCTCAGAGGGGAGTACTGTTGTGGTCCTCGAGGCGCTAGTCCACTGTCAGCCTGCAGTGATGGGGCGACACAATCACTCAAGTCTCAACGTCAGGTTGAGGGTACTGACTTTCCTCGAAAGAACACTAAGTCCTCTTCCGTCCGTCCAATGACGTCCGACGGGCGGCCGACCGCTTGAATAAGGCACACAGCTGGAGCCTTGGAGCTTTCCCTCCTCGGGCCTGGGAGGCCGGGAAAGACTCCTTAAGTCCTTGCTAAGGGAGTGCCTACGAGGGTGGCATGACCAGCTGGCAACCAAGCACCCAACTTTGGTAAGAACAAGGAGCTTCCTTCCGGACCTGATATAAGGGGATTCGTGTCGAGGCACAACCATGCGAGAGTCTAATGTAGAATAATGGTAGGTGGGGTAGCTGTGAAACCAGGAGGCTGACGACTTGAGAGCAAGTGTCTAATGGCAAAATGCCGAACACAGACTCCCAACCTATGCCCAGAAAAGCCTGAAGGGTGGGGACTAAGCATAAGGTATGGCACACAACTCACGGCTAACAGCGCAAACATGTGGCGAGCACTGGCCGACTGCGAACACACTGAACTTCGAACTGCAGCGACAGCTGGCTAGCAACGTGGCACTCAGGCTGGGGACTTACTCCCAGTCAACTCTTGAGTAAGCGGTAGCTGCCGTATGTGAGGAAGATAACTCGACTAGTATCGCAGAGTTATCACTGGGGAGGTACTCCCAATGAACTGTCCCGAAAATGGCAGGTCTGCAGCCTATATACTGCTCCGAGGGCTGTGGCGAACGAGGGGCACATGGAGTGGTGAGAGTGTGGGGGTAACCATCCCTCGATGGTATCTCAAGGATGTACGTGCGGTAACAGCCAGCCCATAGCAGTCTTGGGCAGCCGGGTGAGCCATTTACCGAAGTGGTGAGCAGTGGCGGCTTGCGGGCTGCCTACTGGCAGGTGGTGCAGCATAATTCCAACGTTGCAGTGTAGAGAGGATGTGGCAAACGTGTCAGCAATAGCGTGTAATTGCACAGAACAGGGGCAGTGACAGAGCGGCAGGCTATTACAGGCCATTATTTTACTGAGAGTAAAATTGAAGCACTGCCAGTTCCCGGGTTATGAATGTCACACACATTGATATTAAAAGATTTTAAATACTGAAATAACAAGGTGGAGCTGAAGTGTGCCGCCTGCAAAGCTGGTAATTCAGCAACCCGCAATACAAACTGTAGATGATTATCTCTAAAAGCACCTGTCACAGCCGGCCACAGTGGGGTGGGAGCGCTGATACTGTAATATCTGCGGATATTTAATATTTGGTATCAGCATTGACTCGGCTCTAATTTTTGGTAGCCCTGCACATAGAGGGAAATGCCATATTGGGATGTCGGTTACACCAACAAGAGTGTATAATAGACTGTGAGCAACACAGGATATAAATAGGCAACGAGGAGCATATGACAGTGAATTGGCACAGGAACCCAGAGGTACAAATACCTCCATCCATAAACCCAGCTGAAAGAACTGGAATTTTGACAACTACAAGAAATACTCACCTGGAATCCCCGGGCCTTCGGACCCAGAGGGCCCTTATGTCAGACCCGGAACATCGAAGACAAGATTTGGCTTACCCAAGAAAAGCAAACATATTGCCTCCCCTACAGGATGTCTGCGAGAAGAGCAATTATCATGACCCAGGTCCAAGCCATGGACAGGGGGATGGTAGAGCCTTCAGATTCGCCCTACAACTCGAGGGTGGCACAAGTACCCAAGGAAGATGGAGAATTGTGATTCTGTGTGAATTACCAAGCCTTAAACGATATCACTTACACTATCGCCCCGCCAGTTATCAACCTTACCCACACGCTGAGGGACATAGGGGAGTCCAAAATGTTCTCAACCCTTGACATGCAGACAGAGTATTGGCAAATATCAGTGCATCCAGACAGCCGCAAATACGCCACGTTCCCCACACCCGAGGGAGAAGCGCTGCAGTTCAAAGTAATGCCCTTCTGTTTGAAAAACGCCCCAGCTTATTTTCAGCAGCTAATATCTGCAGAAGTACTCGTCGGCTAAATAGGCCAATTCTGTTTTGCCTACTTCGATGATTTAATCATCTACTCATACTTGTGGGAGGAGCACCATAATCAACTGCAAAAATTATTAGAACACCTCGAGATCCACTGCCTAACCTGCAAGTTGTCAAAAAGCCAATTTGGCAAATCCAACATTGACTACCCGGGACACGTGGTCAACCCTGAAGGAAACTACCTGCAAATTGGATCTATTCAAGCCATGCTGGACGCTGAAGAACAGACGACGAAAAAGCATTTACCAAAGATTCCTGGGGTTATGTAACTGACTACCGGAATTTATACCGTACATTACACAGTTAATGGCTCCGTTAAACCCCTTTGTTAGAAAAAGAAAACCGGTTGAAGTGGTGGACTGAGCAACAGACGGCATTCCAAAACCACAAGGGCAGCTTCCAGAATGTTCCTGTTCTACACCAGCCGCAAGAAGGAAAACCCCTAATACTCTAGATACATGCACGCCAAGATGGGCTACGAGCGGTCATTTTCCAGGAAAACAAGGAAGGAAAACTGCAAGTAATTGCCTACGCCAGCACCTGTCTCAATGAAACTAAACAAAAATATCGCAGTAACGACCATGAGGGCCTCACCGTGATATGGGCACTGCAAAAATACTGTTATTATTTAGAGGGCAGACCCTTTATCTTAAGGACCGACAATAAAAAACTCAAATGGTTACAAGCATCCAAGGACACGAAAGTCAAGCTCGGTCGGTGGGCAATGTTTCTGACTGAGTTCGACTTCAACGTGCAACACTACCCTGAACGCCTACCAGATGCCTTCTCCCACCAACCCGACAGCCAGGAAGGCACGAAGGAGGAGGAACACTGGGAACTCAGTTCAGAGGCAATCTGTGGTAAAAGGCATGCAGCCAATGGGGGATAGAAACCTGGACCTCCTCACTGTACAAACCCCAGGCCAACCCCAAGGAGAGGCGTAACCAGGAACTGAAGAAAAGCCTCGGGCTCAGAGTGGGAGAAGATCATAGACACTTGGACCATAAGAAACCCGGGCAACTGGCAATGGGAACATGAGCCATCCACCCTACCGCAGCCCGAGACCGTTCGATTAAAAGCTGTAGCCTGCCACCGGCGAACCCAGGCAGTCTAAGAAAAGTACATTGAACAGAAATACCTGAAACCCAAGACAGGGTTAAGGACCTTTGACATGGGAGACAAGGTCCTCCTGAAGAATGAATTATCCCCTCAGCCGCGGCCGGGACCAGATTTCTGCTGGGCTAGCCCAGAAATGGGAGGGCCCGTACATCATCGCAGGTAGACAGGAGAATGTGTACTGGGCCGAAGACGAGGGAGGACGGGTAAGGAAAGCAACTAGGGGGCAACTGAGGCCTTGCCCTCCTGGAACCGAAAGACTTGCCGACGATCCTCCCAATATGTGGGCTGACGAAGAGGAAGAGTCCCGGACGGAGTTCGAGCTGAACCTCTTCCAGGAGCCCAAACCCAGACTGCCGAGAACCAGAACCAACCCTGAACACACAACCCAGCGCAATACACCTGAGGAAGAGGAGGTGGAGCAGCGACCACAAGGAAGCGCCGCACCCTCGAAGACATACCCCCTATTAACATGGTATGCTTCTTCTTGATCACTCCCCTCCAGCCCTTCCGGGTACACTCAGCTAAGAAGCACCCCTGGGCAAAGCAATTCAAGGGCCAGCGGCTCCAATATATCCTGGCGGTTCCCAAAGGGCCACAAACACTTAGGTGTGCCCCTTAGACTGTTCCCAACGATGGAGAGGCTGACTAAAGAAGGTGAGATACAACCCTCCTTGACGCCTCCCTGAGAATCCACCTAGAAGTATGAGACCAGTTGTGACGGTGTGCCGGATGGCGACATGATGGTGCAGGTGGAATCCGAGCCCCGGACGGACAAGTCTGCACCCACAGTCGAGCCAGGGGTCACATTCGAACCCCCTGTCCACAACTACCAAAGCCCAAAGCCCAGGCCCAGAAGGAGGAGACCACCTGTGCCAGTTTGCCAGATGGCGGCGTGATGTTGCAGGCGAAATCCAAACCCCGTACGGATGAGTCCGCAAACACAGTTGATGCAGGGGTCGCCTCCGAACCCCTGTCCCCGACTACCAACGCCTAGAAGGGTGAGCCAAGCTGTGACAGTGTGCCGGACTGTGATGTGAGGCAGCAGGAGGAACCCGAACCCAAGACAGAAGTGTCCGCACCAGCAAGTGAGTGATGCCGAATCCTTGCACTCCGCTGAACCAACCCAGACACGAAAGATGCCACTGCGAGCTTGCTGCACCGCCCTTCAAGGTCAAGTCGGCTGGTACCGCGAATCCGCGTAGCGACCCAGTTGGAGTTTAATGTGTGACCGTACCCACGGAGTTACGCAACTGCAAAGTCAGTGCCGTCCCCAAAGATTCAAACCAATAAACAGTGATAGAAGAGGGGGAAAGAAAGCAGCAAGAGCTTAATTAGTGACAGTCACGTATAAGCAATGCCAGCGAGTGCCATCACAAAAAATTGTAAATACTAACAGAGTAAAGTACAATCCATGGGTAGAGACCACGATAAAAAGGGACATCCTTATCAAATAAAAAGATAGTCAGCCGAAAGAGCTCCGTCAAGCAACCAGTAACAATGCTCAACAAATATTCGCAGGTTAGCAAAGTATAAGGGTCAGGGCGACAATAACATAGACATCCCAATAAGTGAAGAAAGGAGGCAGTATGTGTAAGCTCAAGTAGACAGTAGACAACTTCATGCAATTAAATGTGGAACAGTGCAACCGAGTGCTTACATAATACCTATATGCCTATCCGCTGAATGGCAAACCCAAGACACATGGTGTATCCCTGAACTCGCCCCAAGGGGAAAGCGAACACCGATCTGCATAGTTAAGGAAGAACTAGGAACAGATGGAAGCCTGTCTATCAAAAAAAACTCTAAAATGAAAGAATATTGTAAAATAATTTGAGAGTGAACTATGTGTATTTGGAGTATAAGTGTAAGTAGGAATTTAGTGTACCTCATGTAGCATATAATAAGTATAAAATTCTGGGGGCCTAAGGAACGGAAGGCCTTATGCCCCCTCCCTAGAGTCTAACCTGTCACACGTAAAATAAACCTGCCCTGCGACCCACAGGAGGCTACAGAGCAAGCCACTTTCAAACACGCCTTCAGCACCATGGCAGGTAGAAATAAATGCAGCCCACACCCATGTGAGTTTGGGAAAGTTATCACCAAAAATTTATATGCACGCCTGTCACTTTCACTTTCCAGGTTAAAATGTAAGACCTCTCTGTATATAGGTAACCACGGTCCTCAGCTGTTTCTTGTGAGCATCATGTATTTTCAGTTTCCCTGAAGGATGGGGACACTAACCCGACCCCCCCTTCTCCCCCAGCACGCTCCAGCGCAGAGCGCACAGAAGAGTGACAAAGATAGAAGCAGATGCCACCAACATTAAGGTGACAGTCCGACATCACCCAGCCACCGAAATTTGACATGATGATTCTACGAAGCCAGAGGGGCAAGGGGGGGGACTGATACACTATGCCTAGTTACGCCATTTCTTTTTCTCTGTAACTGAGTATCATCACGTGCGCATCACGAACCTTGATGGCAGCCACCCAGGCCAGCATTCTACCTCCATAGATAAGGCGGACACCTGGAGAGCGGAATGCACCTCAAGTAAAAGAGTAATATAAATGCCTAACGCAACCTCGTGAGAAGGGGGACCAGCCGACAACACCATGAAGTTGCCCCTAAGCTCTAGCAGCTGATACCACCTGCACACGAGGAAAACCCAGCTTCAAGCCGCCCCCAGACCTACGAAGGAATGAGCCACCCCACCGAAGCCATCCGAAGGAACCAGAGGCACCCTCTAGCCCACGAGAATAAAGGGCTCTGCACTGCCACAGAACAGCAGTTGATACCAGCAGCTCGCCTTAGCACCAGTCGTGCTAAGGCGAGCTGCTCTCCATCGCCTCATGAGAAAACGCCCAGTTATCGCCAGTGACCAACGCCAGACTTCTTCAGCACGCGCTACAGCCTTTAAGCGTCGTCGTTCCCCCCACACTTGACACTTGCCATCAACCCACACACCCCATATTCCCCTCTTAAGTCCTTTAAGGCATCACGCGTCAGTTTTCATAGAAATATGTACCGATTAAAACTAATGAATAACAAGTTCCATTTAGGTTCAACTGAAATTGTTACAAAAAATAGAATATTTATGTCCTAATAACATAGGCATTTTTTGCTATAAAATTTATTTGACAAAATAAAAATATTTTTACAACAAAATTATAAAATTTTAATAAAGAAATCAGCTCATTTTATTTACCATAAATGTGGGACCAAAGCTTTAGCAGATAATAGTTAGGGTGTTTCATCATCACAAAAAAAACACCTTTCAGATTTATATTTTATATGCATTATTACTTGTGTCCTATATAATTTCCTCTTTGAATAATTTCTCAAGCATAGATCCTGTGATAGGTAAGAACAATGCAAGAAAGACGATGGCAACATTTTATGATGCCTTAACTCGTCTAATATGAAAGTTTGTTTTAAAACAATTTACATTAAATTTCTCTCACAAAACATCACAATACTTAAATAAAAATGTAGTATCCCTTTAGTAAAATTTTTTGGGCACCACAATTCTGAAATATATTTCCTTTTAATTTATATTAATTACAAATGCCGTAAGGCATTGTGAATTACCTGCAATACATCTTGCAGCTGAGCAACATCTCTATCTGCAACTTCAAAAGGTTCTTGCTGAAACATCAAAACACAGTTAAGAAGACAAACTCAGACATTTCATGTTATACAGAAAATAAAACAACTACATCTTGTATAAAACTGGAAAACGTCAGCAAAATTGCACCAGCTCACCTGTCGCTCCATGTCTTGCCTCTGTGGCTGAGACGACACTGTCTGCACATCTTTTATGGCAGTCAGGTTTTTGAATGTTATAGACACCTCTGGCAGGTAATGGGGAATTATCAAGCCTCTCTGGTTCTCTCCTGAAGACATGGAACATGACCTTCACATACCATCCCACCTTCATACAAGTAACACAACTGTACCATCTAACATAACCACCACAGCTTTAGAATGCACTGGTATTTGCACAACATGAAAAACAATTTCCCACTGCAAGTGGCTCTGGTATCAAACCAACTACCCTGAACAAAAGTCTAGTACACTACTGCATTACAACACAAGCTTGGTCAACAATCTTTATATTGTGTACATTCTGTGTGTATTTTTGTGTTGGAGAAACCTCCTTTATTATTATTCTTTATTTTGTGTGGGGACAAGATTGTGATTGTTCTACAATCTGCTGCTGTGCAAAAACAATTTACAGTGGAACCGAGTTATAACGATAGTTGACAATGGCAAAATAAATTATTGCTATGGCAAGTTGTCGTTATAACAAAATTTACCACCCCCTGTAATTTTTTTACTGTATTTGCCCTTGTAGATCCTGTGTTTAAAGAATGCCGTAAACTATGTGTATGCAGTGACAAGCTAGTACAAAAAATCTACGTCTGAAAGCGGCATTATGTAACTACCAGCAGACGCGACATTGCTTCCTCCTCCATTCTTCTTCCTCTCCCCCAAATTTGCAGGGCGGCGGGAGGGAGACACACACACAAAACCTGGAGATCACTGAACTTCCCTCCCTACTTCCCTCTGCCATCTCCAACCTTGACTCCTGTCTCACCCTTCTGCTCTATACTCTTTCTCCTCCAGTCTCCAGTTCCTCCTTCTCGACTCTCCTCGCTACCTCTTCTTCTCCTGTCTCGCCCCCCTACACGTCCCCCTCTTTGCAACCTGTCTCTCGCCCCTCAGTCCGCTTCCTTTCTTCTCCTGTACCTCGTCTTTCTTATCTTAGCTCGCCACACCACACTTGTCTTTCTCTCGTGGTCACAAAGCAAACAGCAGATCAATAACACACTTCCTCCAGTCCGATGTGTAGACACGGTATATTTTCTTAACATTTTGTTCCAGCTCGCAGACAACACATGTATCTGTTCAAACGTAAACAATGTAGCTCTATGGTAGATTAGAAAAATATTTATACAATCAGGAATAATATTTTGAAGGAATTGAAAAATGTCAACATTGAAAACAGACACTTACAACCAATGAAAAACTTATGATTTTAACTTGTTTTACTATAGAAAAGTGAGAATTACCGGCACATTGTAATGACGCAATATTCTTAATTTTTCGGGACTCGGGTGTAAAATTCTTGTGAGTGTTTGAAGCTTTGGAAAACTTCTTAATATTTTTATTGGGTTAAAGTTTAAAGCAGTGGTGGTTCCTTTCCCGTGATAGTTTATCCGGCAGACATGTGCGTTTGTAGGTTATCGGGAGGATGTTTGCCGTGTTACGTTTTATCAGGAGGACGGTTGTGTTTCGTTTCGAACATCGTTGTCTTGGGGAAGCGTCAGCATTAATTAGATTAGTTCGTTTCTGTGGATCAGGCAACGTCAACAAGTTTTTGTTGTACGAGAGGTTCGTTTCTGTTGACAACGCAGTATCGATAACGTGTTGAGAGCGAGACACGTGCAGTTTTAGATGACGCTGCTGGCAGATGTGCGTGGCCAGGCCGTTATCTCAGGAGAGGGGGGTCTGTCTGTTGCCCTTAGAGCAGTCTTATTCAAGTCAGTCGTCGGGGAGAGTTAATTCACGTCGCCCGTGAGGGCAGGTCAGCGCAGTCGAGAAGTATCATGCAATGCTAGCCTAGGCCGCGTTCGAGCAGGACTAGAACCCCCACATCGGCAACTAGACTTTAATATATCAATTCTCAGCCGGTGTGGGAGGTAGCCACATATAGTTATTTTCATGCAAGTTTTGAGGCAATAACGGGGAAACTACTGTGGCGCTGTGTCTGTACTTTTATATTTATCTCAAGAAAGGTTCGTACTCTGCATACTAAATCTCCGTCTGTGAACTGTGTTGCTGAATGTTAAATAAATATATATATATATCAAACTAATCTGGAACTTCTTTCTTAAGTAACTGGTGTTCAATTAACTGAGTCTCGTGTTTCTACCTCTGAGCAAGCCGTGGCAACGTAAACATTCCGCAGTGTAACAAGTGCCGAACGTTAACAACATGGCGCCTAACTGTGAGGCTGCAGTTATATTAAATATGCCTTAACGAGCCGCGGCCCGGAACTATTACAATATGGCGTCCACTGTGAGGCAGAAATAATATATTAAGTATCGCTCAACTAGCCCGCGGGAATAATACAACATGTTTACAATTTGTTTACTTACTTAGGCACAAAATTTACATTAACTTAATTTTTCACTACTTTTAGCGTGCAGAATTCACTGTTTTGTACACTTGTAATAACATCTCACAGATTGTACATTACAATTGCATACATGCCCTATTGATATTTCTGGTCAACTTAATAGTATAAGTCACACAACAATATGAATAATTTAACAATAAGGCTCACTTCTTAAAAAACCAATCAAGTGTTGTCTGTTTTTCCTTATGAATGTTGTTGTTCAAAACAAAATCTTCAACAAATTGAAAGCTTGCCAAGTCTGAAACACAAGCATTTGAGAATTTGTAAAAATTGATCAGTACGTCTAATGCATCTGCTACAGCTGACTTGGCTGCTGCGCAATATCTACATCTAAGTTTCCGTCGCCATTCTCGCCCTCTGAACTATTGTTGCTCTCTTTGTGTGTTAAAATGTCAAATATCTCTGAGTCTGTCATTTGCCCACAAACACCAACATAAGCATCTACTTCCACAAAATCTTCAAAGCTGATATCTGTGCCCATCTTTTCTTTCAGCACCCCCCAAATTCTCTGGTTCTTTTAAAACCGGAAGCGGTTGTGCCACCTCTTCATTACTGGACAATTTTAATCTGGCATGTTTAAAGCAATCTGCAATTGTTTGGTGTGTTATTTTTTACCATGCTACAGCGATTGCACGTGTGGCATCAAATACATTCCATTTGACCATTTCCTTCCCCATGTCAACTTTCCACAGCAAATAATGCACCAGCATTGTGCGGAAATGGTGCTTCACCTGGCGGAAAATACCTTGGTCAAGAGATTACAGTACACTTGTAGTGCTGGGCGGCAGGAAGACAACCTCTACATTCCGTAGGATCACGACAGTGTGTGCGGGGCAGTTATCGATAAAACAAAACAACTTTGCGATTTTGCACCCCCATCCTTGCGTCAAAAGACTAAAGCCATTTTTTAAAGAGTTCAGAAGTCATCCACGCCTTTTTGTTTGCGTCTTACATGCATGGGATGTTGCGTACACCACGGAACGCGTGCGACTTTCCTATCAGAAACGGCTTGAGCTTATCGCTACCATCCATGTTGGCGTATAGAAGCAGAGTAAGATGCTCTTTACTTCTTTTACCACCAACACAACAATAACCTTTAACTGCAAGCGTTTTATCAGGTAAAAGGTTGTAGAAAATGGCAGACTCGTCTGCATTATATACATCATGGGGTTAGTATCGTTTTAGGAATTATACCAAAACTGGCTTCCAGTTGCTTACAGATTCTTGATTAACTGCTCCTGCCTCACCCATGCTGTGCCATCCCTCTTCTTTGCTTGAAACAATGTGGCCAGCCCTCACTACAGTTAAAGTCGTCAATGTTCATTCGTAGTGCCAATTCTGATGCTTTTGCCTTGAGTGTAGGCCCACTGATTGGCAAGACTGCAGAGCGCTGCTGACTGAACCATTCGAACAATGCTGACACAAAATCTACATGATGTGCAGTTCTAAGTTTTTTTAATCCCTAATGGTGTATTCTGTTGAACAGCGTCCTTGATATTCTCCTTGTTTTTCAAGATAGTAAAAAGTGCTGATGGTGGAAGGTTATATTTTCTGCCAATTTCACATTTACTAACATTACCTCCCTTTCACTCGCATATGATTTTGAACTTTGTTGCAATGTCAAGTGTTTTTCTTTTATTAGCACACTACATAATTTAAACAGAACTAAAGTTTACAAAAACCGTAACGCATAAAGCTACGCTGACGATTTAAATCTGCTTAGCATAGGATGCAAAAAACGTGCGAACTACCGTGTTTACTCGTGTATAGCGTGCGATTTTTTTCCTCAAAGCTTGCATCATGTCTTGTCGCAAAGCAGAGCTTTCACATGTTTACGTTTCCCCTCCACTCCCTTTCCAATTCATGTTGCAGATCGATAAATTCCTCCAAACCTGCTTTGTTTCCGTGTACGGCAAAGGATAGCCAACCTCTCAGGATGAAGAAAAGGGAAGAGGCGAGAACATTTTCTTGAGGGGTAACACGTCACTGCGTAAAAGAAGCAAAAAGAAAAAAGGAAGCCGGCCGCCCACCGCAGTTGTTGACGATCTTTTAACGACTGTAGGGTACCATTATCTAACAGCATGTCTTTACCAAACGTTTAATTTATTTTTATCCTCTGATGCTAACCAAAATCTCATCTAATGGGAAAGGAATTGGTAAAATATGTATTACAGTATATGCCTGAAATGTGAACAGACCACCACATGAGAACTACTGGTCCCTGTACAGTCCACTGGCATGAAACCCAATTAGACATGCTCGTATGTGGTCAAAGATATTTAGTGAAGCTTGGTCAACACACACACTAAGATGCCTGTAATACTACATGTCACGCAGACAATAGTATCAGCAATCTAACACTGATCGTACCTGCTCTGATAACGTAGCCTTGATCATGATCTTTCAGTACAGCATCCACCAGATCTGAAACACAGAACAGAGGGTCACAACACCAATCACCATTCTTCATTACAATACATACTACTCTACACCACCATTCATCCTAAGCCACAATTACAATCACATCCTACCACTCAGCAAGATGGTGCAGTGATAACACTAAACTTTCATTTTGATGACCTCTGGTTTGATTCCCCCTCCTGCAATCCTGATTTCAATTTTCCATGGTTTTCCAAAATCACTCCTCACAAGATGCTGCGTGTGTTCTTTGGAAAGCAGAAATGACACACACAATTCCCAAGAATGGGGAAGAAAGAAAAAAAACTGCTTTCAGTCAGGGGAGACTGAACCCGGAAAGAAATTATGGCTCACAAAAACCTGGGGTCACAACTCCATACTTTCAGACCCTTGCTAAGACCACATTGCAAAAATGAAAAATTGACATGGTCAATCTCATAAAAAGAAAAAATGAAAGCCATAAAATTATTGCAACTATTATTCACTAAAAGGGTGAAAAGAAAAATATCACTGATGCACCATTACATCATGACAAACAATAATTGAAGACACAACCAATAAATATTAGGGAGATGTGCAGCACTACCTCTTTTCCAGATAATCTAATTTTATTTATTTATTTGGTGTTTTTGAGTGCTCCTAAACAGCAACGAGACCTATTAACCCTTTAATGCATAATGTAGTTAGTAAACTACATAGTCATTTCTCTGTGTTTTATTAATATGGAGTTCTTGTCGTAACCTAAATGCATGGTGTAGCTGCTTGTATACATTAAGTTGCAGCGTTGGAATGAAGTTGCAGCGACCGCCCACAGATGGCAAGAGAAGTCCGTATTCGATAGAGTAACCTATATATACCAAGTACTCTCACGCCATTTTGTTGATTTGACGTCGCAGGTTCCAATGCATTTATATGGAAGAAATGCACATTTCAAAAGCCAGTAATCCTAATTTTAGGCCTTAGAAGACAGAGTACAGTGATCGGGGATTTGGAGTGCTGAAGTTACCGTTATTACACATGGAATTATTGCAATAAAAATGTGGATTTTGTTGATACGGTGAATAAAACTTAAGGGGGTTTGGCACAAAATTCAAATGCATTGTATTAATTTTGAAAAATAAATTACAGCCACGAGAATAGAAATGAATCCAAATCCATTATGATGCTGTCTTGCCAGTTGACATTGATAACTTCTTTATCTTCTGGTAGTTTAGCAAGAGTTGCATGATGTATCACGATATTACTGTATAATGTTAGCAACCAAAACCCATTTTTCATAAACACATCAATTTTAGTCCTTAATTTGTAAAGAAACAAAAATAACTAGAAGTGCAAAAAATGTGTATAAAGGAGTAGTCAAAATGTTAAAAAACCATTTCTGGTTTTATTAGTTTAGTCATATAAGATGCAGTATGCAGATAGAAATTGTAGTAAAAACTTTGATAGGCATAGGTATTATATTAGGAAATTTTCCATACATTTTTAGGAAACAAAGTTACTGAAACATGTGATATCATGGTAGTTAGGTTATTATTTATCAGTAGCTGTGTTATGTATTTAAGTATTTCAAGATAAATAAGGAAGATAAATATTTAACTCTTACATTTTACAAAAAAAATTCCATCACCTGGCAGTTGAGGGTCTTGCCCAAGAATGGTAATTAAATATAGCTTATAGGTTAAAATAGGAATGTGTTTTAGTACAATGGCCTATTACTATCATTATATATATTACTACATAAAAAATTCAGATTAATTATAGGTATAAAAATAAATATCACATAAATATTTCAATTTTATTAGTTATTTATTATGCTTTGTATTTTACTTTCCTCAATTGGTCTTTGAAGTTATGTTTACTAGTGGGCGAGAATAATCGCAGTGTAAACAAATGTGAAAAAGGCTAGAGAATAATTTTACAACACAAACAAAAAATGACCTATATACTGTACACAAAATGACATTTGCAGTATCAATATAAAACAGTTCAATAATAATTTGTTAATTATTTTAATAAAGCAAAATGTTTGACTAAAATTAAAAAAAAAAAAAACTAATTGGGAAGGTTACATATTGTCCTATGAAAACACATGCCTGAAACAATGTGTGTGCAAATGCTTTTTCGGTCAAAAAGGTCTATTGTAACCTCTTTGCTTTGTTTGACATCATACCTCGAGACCCCCTTAAGTCTTTGGTTCATCCTGACTAGCTCTGTAATTCTGGTACGGGTGAGACCCCTTTTCTCGGGTATATGGGTATAGTCGGGTTCTTGATACTTTCTTTACAGATGTATCTACACCCCACCGTTGGGAAGCCAAATTAACTTGACGCTATACCGCCACTGTGGAAGACAGAGTGGCTTATAATGTCATTGTTAATGCCCCCAGGCACCGACTATATGATGCCTGAAGGTTAAGGGGTTTGCAATAATTTAGTCGGTTGCTGTTATATTTTTAAGGACGAATATATTGTCTGGAGTTTACACAAGAACTACATACATCAGCACTTCCGAGGTGTGGTACCTAATTTGACTACTCGTATTCACTGGGCGACTTTGTGGTTAAGTGGGGCTTCTCTAGGCGACGATTTTTATATTTAACTCAGCGGTGAGTGTTGGTAGGCTGTCATATGGGAATGAGCTCCGGCGAAGTGGTAGGCCTTGGCAGAAGGCCCGCAGGTGCTGCCATCTCCCTGGACCATCATTAATTGTCAGCACGTGTCGCCTTGTGGGGGGAGGGGGTGAGTTGGTAGAAACTCAGAACAATGCCTTTCAAAACACGTGTCCT
>NQII01000046.1:748846-805438 GCA_002778355.1 Clitarchus hookeri
AAAAACGAACTTCGCGGTCCACAAAAACTTGTTGACGCACTCACCTCCGGATAACGAACTTCTCGTATATCAAAACGGCGCCGGATGAACTAATCTAACTAATGATGACGCGTTCCAAAAAACCACGATGTTTGAAATGATGAAACACAACCGGACTCCTGATAAACGAACACGAACAAACACGGGAAACGAGCCAACACGGCTTTACTGAAAACCCGTTAAAATTATTATGAAACTTTCCCGAGCTTCGTACACATGAAAGAATTCTACACCCAAGTCCCAAAAATGTAAGTATATTGCGTCATTATAAAGTCTTTCAGTAGACAAACAGATGTGCTCCACAAAAGTCCACAGCTATCTGAAACTTATGACCAACAAACCACATCAGTATAGTTACAAGTTGTTTGTGATAAGTGGTATTTCAAGTTATGCTTATGATTTTGAAGTGATCACTGGTGATACAAATAGGGCAGATAAAATAAATGAAACAAAAGAAGATCTCTAATATTGTGCAAATGATGTTCGCCTTAGCAAAGTAGTGCCACATGGTATGAACCACAAACTGTACTGCAACAATTACACAACAGTCCCTCTGTGTGTTAGTTTGTATAAAAATAACAGCATTTTCTGTTTACGCACAGTGAGAGGAAACAGAGTTCTGGCCGTAAACTCCCTCCTGAAGAAGAGTTGAAAAAGCTTCCATGCGAAACTTCAGTGGAACATACTGCAACTGTTAAAGGTGATGACATATAAAATATTCTGTGGAAAGACAATAAAACTGTCATGAAACTTTCAACATTTGCTGGTCAGTTACCTATGCAAGAAGTTGGTCAATATGACGAAACTTCAAAATCCAGAATACCTGTTACCTGTTCAAAACTCGCACATCATATGGTGGGAGTAGATCTTCTGGACAGTATCATGGGTAGACACAAGATTAAAATGAAATAAAGAAAGTGGTGCATACAGTTCTATCACTTTTTGAATATGGGTATTGTAAATTCTTGAATTTTGTACAGAAAAGTTGAAGTTGCTAAAGGTAACAAGAAAACATGAAGCTAGCAGATTTTAGAATGAAAATTTCTATCTGCCTTTACTCTTCTGGTAGTAACAGTGTACGGCGTGGAAGACCTAGTAATGGTTTTGAGGTACAGATCCAAGCAAAGAAACTGAATGGGGCCTTGCAGTCCATACGCCACAATGAGAAGTGAGACAGGACCAAGTTGGACATTTTCCCTCATGTCTGAACACAAGACAGCATTGCAAAATGCCTGGTTGTAAAAGTTTCAGCTGGGTACAACGTGACAAATGTGTAGCAGCACTCTGCTTTAATAAAGGTAAAAATTGTTATAAGATGTTCAATTTACAGTGAGCCAAAAAAGACAATAGGGCAGTAGTGTGATCTGAAATATGTTATACAACAGATACCTGTTCACTGCCTTTTATATATGCGATTATGATTTTTATTCAAATATAAACTATTTTCTTGTTTTCAGTAAATATTGACCAAAATGTAATAGCATTAATGTGTTGTAGTGTAATATTTTGTATCCATTATTCCCTGTTGACATTACATAGTAAAACTGGTACAGATGTGCATATGCAAATAACAGAGGTATGGAATCAATCAGAGTAACGCGATGCGGTCGGCAGCTAGATCGGTTACTGCTGATACAATGACAGGTTATCAAGATTTAAGTGAGTTTGAAAGTGGTGTTATAGTCGGCGCACGAGAGATGGGACATAGCATCTCTGAGGTAGCGATACAATTTGGATTTTCGCGTACAACCATTTCACAAGTGTACCATGAATATCGGGAATCCGGTAAAACATCAAATCTTCGACATCACTGCGGCCGGAAAAAGTTCGTGAAAGAACGGGACGAACGATGACCGACGAGAATCATTAAACGTGACAGACGTGCAACCCTTTCTCAAATTGGCGCAGATTGGATTGGTGGACTGCCCTGCAGGATTCGTGGTGAGAATAGCCTCCTGCATACCTTCAGACATTAGTAGAGTCCATTCCACGTCGTCTCGCGGCACTTCTGCGTGCTCGGGGGCCCTACACGATATTAGACAGGTGTACCAGTTTTTTTGGCTCTTCAGTGTATGATGCAGAAGTACAATATACAGAACTTTTGTGTAAAATGTATATAAATTTTTGCTTAATATTTTTTAATTAAAAATTAATTTTTGTGCCCTAATGACTTGATATTTTAAAACTTGTTTTGAAAATATTGATGAATGGTATTGACAATGCATTTTGTAGCTCATCAGATACATACCAACCACTCAAGGTTAATAAAATGCATTTGGTAACGAATGTTAAGAAATCAGTAACCCCCGGACCGGAAATTGAACCCAGGTCCTCCCGCATGAAAGTCGAGTGCTTTACCATTGCGCCACCTCACTCACTACAGACTTACCAAAAAAAATATTACAGCATAGTTAGCAATTATGTTCCTACTTCTACCACAGAGAACAGCACAGCAGCTGTACACCATCATAACTTTAACATGAAAGCAAATGGGGAAGTACATAAGGTGTCTGTCCTAAAATTTGCTTGTCCAAAACAGTTTGTCTTAACAATCTGGTAGCACATGATTATTTTCTGTGTAAAACTTGTGTAATCATTCAAAATTGCTTTCCTTAAACATAAAATGGATAAAATTTTGAGTGCAATATACAGTATGACCTCTGTCAACCAAAACAAAGGGGTAAGACCGATTTCGGATAATAAATAAGGTTCTTTGGATTCAAATGTAGAAAACAAAAAAGTACTAAAAAATTTTACATATTTTATTATTGTGGTTTAATGAGCATTTGGCAGGATCAGCAAACGCCACAAGTCGCACACTGGTCAACAAACTTGTCCTTGTAAAAGATTTATTGCTGTGGCTGCTTCAGGAATATTTAATACTGACACAGTTGCCGCCCTCAAGACAATTGACAACAAAGTCTGCAAAGCTGAAGTGAAGAACTGACTTCAGCTTGCTGCATCATTGTCCATAGACAAATTGCAGCTGTTAATGGCCACTAATACTGCAATTTTTTTTCCTTCTTTCTTTCTTCTTCTTCTTCTTCCTCAAAACTTTTGGGAAGTTTTTGATCCCTCAAAAGATTTGTTGAATGAGGTAAACAATGATCTTATTGATTTGTTTACAACTCTCCCAGACATGAAAAAACTGCAACATCACCAGTACAGACATTGTTCGAGGTTACACTCGAATTAAAGAAGTTGTTAAGGAGAAAACATGCGAGTCACGGACAGAAATAGTAGAAATCCTTTTTACATGAAAAATTAATTTCCTGACTTAGCATCTGCTTCTCTGAAACGTGTCTTGATTCCGTGTTCGAATGTAGACAGCAAGAGATTGTTTTCCTTGTATAATACAGTCATCGCAGATAGGATGCATAATTTGCTGGACAAAAATGCTGAACTCACTGCAACACTTGCTTTTGAACAAATTGAATAAATTCTTAATATTTCCTTAGGAATTGTAAGCAACTCCAAGTGCAAAAAATTGTTTTTAATGAGCTTTTTTAATACTGAGTATTTGTAATACTAAAATAATGTAACTCTGGGTAACTTGATGGCTTTAAATTAAGAACTGTGTGTAAATTACATTTATTTAATATATATTACCTTAAAAATGTTTGTATTATATAGTTAGAAGCTTTATTTATGAATAATAATAGTTACAAAACATTTTAGTATTACTAAATGAGTTTGCATATATTTCACAGCTTTTGGCATTTCTTTTCACCGCTTTTGACAGTTTTCCTTACCACTTTTCAGTTTTTTATACACAGAAAAGTTCATGTCCCTACATCCGTCAACTCCTGAGCAACTGTCCACTCACTATGGCAAGCACAGTCAAACTAATATGATTTGTGCCAGCGGCCCTGCAGTACTGAGCTATGTTATCAGGTATGCAGAACTGCACACAGACTGGTTAATACGACAAATACGCAGAGTTGCATAACCACTCGTNTTTTCCTTACCACTTTTCAGTTTTTTATACACAGAAAAGTTCATGTCCCTACATCCGTCAACTCCTGAGCAACTGTACACTGGCATAACTGTCCACTCACTATGGCAAGCACAGTCAAACTAATATGATTTGTGCCAGCGGCCCTGCAGTACTGAGCTATGTTATCAGGTATGCAGAACTGCACACAGACTGGTTAATACGACAAATACGCAGAGTTGCATAACCACTCGTACACATTGCCACTGCCATTTGCGAGTTACCAATGGATTTTACTCAAGTTGGTCCAAGATGAAATATGCTTCATTCGTACTTATCTACTCCATTCTGGTGTTTATCATAATTTATTTGAGTACAACTAGTATAATTGAAATTAATTTCCATTTGTGAACATTAAAAGTTTTCCATATAACGAAGCGCTTTCAGCACCAGTACATAGTATCTAGGAAACCAAAGTGTAAGTGGAAAAGATGCTCAAATTCCACTGTTTTTTTTTTAAAACAAATTATGTAGTTTTTGTCCCAAGCTGCACCCTGCTGAGTGATAATCTCTAAGCTTGACACTAAACAGAGTCAGGAGTCTCATGGGAAGGGAAGAAGCGACTGCTGTGCACATCTGCAAAAGGTGACCTACCATGATAAGATAGCACAAACATAATGTGTATTTTCTGCTTCATAACATTCTTTCAACTTTACCAACACTGCTGACTATTTTAAGTTTAGCAACTACAGAAAATGCTATTATTTTCTGTGACACAGCAAACCAGATGTTGACATTTGGATGGAAATCAAGTCTGCATGCATTGCTTGCTAACATGCATCAGTTTTTTTATTTAGTCCCTTGAAAAACAATCCATACAAATATTACAATGTCTTTCAATGTTGACTTAGGTTTATATTCAAAAAATTTTGAGTATGTAATTCAGTTATAAGATGCTTTTCCACAAGTAATTAAGATTATAAAATACTCTATGTATGTAAATTCAGTACATCAGTTTTGTATATTATTTCAAGACAAGTGTACATGTGAAGTTTACCTTTATAGTGAATATAGAAATGGTTCTCTTCAGATTCATTATAAAAAGGTTTTACTGTATTTATGAGTTATTAGAAACATTTTTATATTAAAAATTAATTCTGTGACTGGCATTAATTTTGAATCTTCCTTTTCATAAAGAAATATTTTTGTGCCCACTCAAATGTGTAGCAAAGCATCATATTAGCAAGCATTTTGTTTTTTTAAAAGAATTGGATTTAACATCACATATTTTGCAAGTAACAATTCTGTTTATTGCAGAACCAATGCATAAATAAAAACAATCCACCAATTTTGTTTCAGACCTATCACTAGACTGCCAACAGCAAAAAAACATGTAAACAACCTTGCACATGCTTACTGCTTACTGTTTTGTGTGTTCACAAATAAGTGTTTTTATAAACAAAGACTGACATATTTATTTTTGTCTTCACTTAAACAATTATGGTTTTCTGCATTACTCCATTTACTTTTTGGACAATGTAAACTGAAATAAGTTAAAAATTGCTTTTAATTGTGCTGCCTCACCAATACCACTGTTTAAGTACAATAGTACTCTAATTTCAACTTAAATATAAGCAAAAAGCTTTTTCACACATCTGCAGCACATTGGTGAATCAGCATAACAGAATTGGTACATCAGTGATTCAGCACATCTGCATAATTTTGTGAATCGACACAGCTCTAAACCACACTATTAGTTTTATAACTAAATGTTAACAATATGTAATGGAAAGACAATGGCAGAGTACTGCCAACATCACGTTGTAATCTGCAGGTGTGTCCACCCACCAATCCTAGGAAACAAATACAACAAACAGCGCTGGAACTCACCCAGCAATGGTGACTTGGACTGGCAGATCACATCCACTCTGTTCATCTTGTGGAGACAGGAGATGACCCGGTCAAGAGAAGCATCTTCTTTCTGCGCAAATGCTTCCAAGATCAACTCGCACACGCGCGTCATGTTCCCAGAGTTCCGCATACACTGCCACATAAAGCACCCAGTAAAACATCAAATGAGCTCTTTAACAAAAGTTTTCGAACAAAATTACAAATCTGTCAAGTTGAAAAAGTATTTCTTGTCAAAGATTAAGCACCAGCTACTGCAGCACTTGAACACTTCCTGTTGGTGACAGCATGGCCACTAGAGACTTGACACAGCAAGTCATGCATGCTTAGCAGTAGTACAGAGCAACACCATGAACATTCTCTAGCACGTCTTTCAAGGTGTAACGACGCAATATATTAATTATCGGGATACCTAGTTAAATTTCTTCCGTTTGCGAGGCTTCGTTATATTTTATCAGGATTTGAAATTAAAGTCCTGGTAGTTATGTTTATCGGGCATACGTTTGCCATTTCAAGAAATCTTAGCTTTGTTACGCGTCAGCATTAGAAGATAGAAGCTTTCCGACCAGCACAGGTTGATAGTTTTTATTCTAGGTTTCATTATCTTTTACCGACGATGCAATTTCGATGGCTATGCAGTTCAGCTGGCATGGGAATGCCGACCTAAGCCATGCCCTTATTTGGGGCGAGGAGAGCGGATAGGCACGCAGCAACAAATACTCAGTGTGCCTATCACCGGCTAGCAGTAGACGACCAGCACTCGCCAAGGCCGCGTCGGGCGTGGCAAATAACCCCCACACCGGCTAACTTTATCCTGCTCGATTATTTTTCCGCCGGTGTGGGAGGTCGCTACCTGTATTTTCTTCTTGCGATGCAAGTTTTCAAGACGTAAATTAACAATAAACTACTGTGGTGCTGCTCTCTGTTTGTTTGTATGTGAAGTGGTTCGTGACTGCATACCTAACAATTATATGTGAACTGTTTTATTTAAATAATTAATAAAAGTACAAAGCAAAATACAGAAACTGGACTTTATAATTTATATTTGTTTGGCGCCTTTAATGTCCCACGTTTCTATCGACTGAGCTAACTGAGTTGTAACTTCCAACGTCATACCAGATGCTGCAATGCTACAAACATGGCAGCCCAGACGTGAGGCATGCAAAGAAATATTCGAACATGACTGGATGTGGCAAGGGTGGCAAAGGTCTGTGCCAACAGAAGGTCTCAACGAATTCACCGAAGTATTCGCGGAATATTCAAGTGCAGTTTCTAGTTGGAACCAATGCTCTCGCAGAGCACAAAAGCTTACTTGGGTCGCGTCTCCTAGCCCCGCTTCCGGTAGACAAAGGAGGTCAGAGGGCCCAAGCAAGGTGCTAGTTAAGCCCGGTAACAGTGACAGTTAAACAGTGATTTTATTTACAACATCGATTTGTAAAAAGTGATTTTCCGAGAATCTCCAGGAAAAATTCTGCTAATAGCCCACATCACTCTTAAGAACTAAAAAAAGTGATTTTCAAATAAATTCTCCAAAAATTTTTCATTTTTTTACTCAATACTTCTACACTAATCAAAAAAACTTTTAAAACAAATTAGGGCCAGCGAACTCGATTCCTCCCCCCGATCCCAACATGGATCGGAATTAAATCAACAAGGTCATCGAAAGAGCATGCAAAAAGTACGGAATTAAATCAACAAAAAACTCACCAGTTCCCCAAGTCGAACTACAGGAAAGCGACATGGCAAAATTATACTCAGAGAATATCTTCGACAAACTCCAACAACACCAAGAAAACAACAAGGAATGCTCTTCCGGCCTGGAACCAATCGTAGTAGATGACATTCCCACAGAGGATGAATACCAAACAGCGACCCACAATCGCCGGAGGAGACGAAGCTCAGGCACTTCATCCTCGCTGAACTCAAATACCTCAGCTCTCAACAAGAGAGCAGACACCTAAACAGCCAGTTCACTAGAAGAATTCCAGTACGATAGCACCACATCTACAAAAAACAGCAAACAAACAAAGCATCCAACAGCACAACTACAAAGAATACCTGCAATATACTGTAGAGGCTCACTGGGAGAAAACCCCACCCCATGGTTGACAAGACTCAAACAAAAAATTGGACCATTTTCCATCATGCAACAAGGAAGTAGAATCAGATTTAACCCGCAGGCACATAAAACACACAAAATGCTACTGAAATTCCTGATAAAAAACGAGTTTGAACCATACACCTTCAACTCATCCAAACAGAGAACCAAACCCAGAATAATACTGAGGAACATCCCCAAGAGCACCCTCCCAGAAGACATCAAGAAGGACCTCAGAGCCCAAGGATTCACAAACACTACTGCCAATATCCTGGGAGACCCAAACATAAAAATATAAAAGTACTACTGCCCACCAGTTCTGATAACCCTGCAAGAAGAAAACAAAGAAACTAAGCTACTCCAAACCCGCCAAGTACTACATTATATAATTTCCACCGAACAATACACATCACTGACACCAAGAAGGTGCAGAACGTGCCAATGCTAGGGCCATGTGGCGTCCAAATGCTACCGCAGCCAGAAATGCCCGCAATGTTCTCAGCCACACCCAATAGGAGAATGCCAGTTAACACCAACCCAATCAAAAACATGCCCAAACTGCGGAGGCGACCACATGGCCGGCGCCAAAAAGTGCCCCAAATGCCTGGAAAAGGAGGAACACCTGAAAAACCGAATAGCACAACCGAAACCAACCCCAGCTCCACCAGGAATGACATTACACAATTTTCCACCGCAAATAGAAAGAACAATAACAACCTCAAGTATCACAGCCGCACCAATCACCCACCACCCACAACCATATCGAATTGCAGCACCCAGGCAACCTAAACCACGCAGGCAACCACAAGCCCACGAATCAACGTCACATCAGTCCATACCAACCCACACGCAGCAACACAACTCCCAGAGCGCACTAGCACCTCAACACATCGACTCATCAGCACAAGAAACAACAAATGAACTTATGCAATCAATAAAAGAACTACAAATATTCATGAACACCCTGCACCAAATTCTACCGCACATCCGAGCAGCAAATGTAAAACTCCAAACCGCCACAACTCCAGCACAAAAATTTGAAATCGAAACAATGTGCGCCATAAGCAACCAGGAATAATTCATAGTGAATAAGCAAAACAAAACACAGTGAAACCAAAAGACAGTGCATCGGGGTTTTTTTTACAGGGGGTTCTCCTATTTTTCCCCAAATTAAAATAAGAGAAAATTCCAAAAATGAATAAAGGTATATCCCCCTAACCCTAAGTTAATATAATAATAATGAAATTAGATAGCTAGCTAAATAAAACCCAAAACAGTAACTTAAAAAGCCATGGCCTATTGAGATTTAATATTTTACAAAAGAATTTAATAAACTTGATTCTAACTTTAACTTCAAATTTAAAAATAACTGAGGCCAGTGAACTTTCGGGATGGCTAACAAATAGAATAATAATAAAATAAAATATAAAAAAACCATTACAAAGGGTCACACTAAACTAAACTAAAGAGTTAAACACTAAACTAAACAATAAAGTGTACATAACTAGGATTACGATTTGAACCATGGACTTTCTGTATCAGTGCTCTATCAACTGTTTACTTGCATTCATCTCCCGAGCTGGTGCATGTTCTAAATTTGCATCCTCCTGCCTCTGCCCGTACAAACTAGGGAATATTTTGAATGACTATCTTGTTAATAATTTGTACCAACAACACATGATTATTTTATTTTTGTTGTGAAACACGTCACAAAATTAAATAGAATGTGACGTAATCCACAGAAATACTTGTAAATAAGCGGTGATGAAAGAGAATTTGGTACTACAAAAGAATATATATAGTTGTAAGATGCCTGAGGAGCATATATGCATTTGTTCTTAATAAAAATAAAAGAACTAAATTTGATTTTTCATTTATTCACACAGCTAAACATTAACATACATTCTGTCTGTATGTTGCCATCATTTGTAATGTATTTCACTCATGCATCCAGTCCAAATGTCCAGCATGCCAGTCGCACTTTTCACTGCTCTGATGCTCGCAGTCACAGATTTTCCTCCCGCTGGTCACTTCCAGCGGTACTCATTGCTCTTCTAGCGCATCGTCTATCGCTTAAAATTGCACAATCACCCAGACTGCCAACTCTTAAACTACTCGCTCAAAAGTCCAATGCGCTTTTATACTATCGCTAGCTTTATCTGGAAGGTTCACTGCACCCCGAATCACGCTCAGAGGAAGTAGGGCAGTAGACCAGATAAATTCTTCAGATAAATGCAGAAATTCTATCTGCTGAAGGTCAGGTGCGTGCAAGCCACAAAATATTTCTCACTTCAGCACACACTACACAACAAGATAAATCAGTCTTGGATTATAGCTCGCCTCTCATTCAAACATCCCACTATCATATCACTACTCTCTCCTCTTCTACTCACTCACGTGAGACGAAGCAGCGAGCAAGTAACACTGCCCCTTCCTCAAGTCAGTTTGTCCTGAACAGACTCTGCAAAATACGAGCCTTTGTAGAGTGCCAGTCGGTCGATGTGGACAACCTTTGGTTTCTTCCGAGAGCCTTGACGACAAATCCAAAAGACCACATCATTGATGTTCCTCAGAAACCTGTAGGGGCCTTCCTAACATTTCTGAGCTTTGAGCAGTACCCTTTTCGCCTCTGTGGGTTGTTAAGTCACACCAGTTATCCTCCTTGAAATACCTCGCCTGAAATTCTCTTATCATACTGCATCTTCATCATCTCACTATTTATTCTGAGGTGCTGTAGAGCAAAATCATGAATGCCAACTAGTCTGTTACATAATTCGCTGACATAATCAGGCACTGCAGCTTCTTCTTCTGTTGGTCGGCCAGACAGCAGGTCACCAGGAAGGCGTAGCTCTCTTCCAAACAGTATCCTTGATGGTGTTACCCTTGTGGGCTCGTGAACTACTGAGCGGTAAGCAAGAAGAAACAATGACACCTTTGAATCCCAATCCTTTTGGTTGTCTGCCACAAGATCGACAGATATTGCTCAAAAGTGCGGTTAAGCCTCTCAATCATTCCATCAACTGAGGGTGTATATGGCTGTCGTCCTAGTCTTTTTCATTCCCAGAATCTTTGTTACCTCCTGGAATACTGCAATTCAAGGTTTCTTCCCAGATTGGAATGGAGTTCTAGTGGCACCCCAAACCTCAAGAAGACATGCTCTATGAGTGCATTGGCCACTGTACGTGCTTCTTGGTTTGGGAGGGGGAATGACCTCACACCACTTAGTAAAGTAATATTGGACCATCAGGAGATACAGATTACCTCTCTCTGTGACAGATAAGGGGCCCAGAATATCTACTGCCATCCTCTCAAATGGGGCTCCAATATTGTACTTCTGGAGGTGACCTCGTCCCCTGGTCCTAGGGCTCTTCCTCGCAGTGAAGGAGTTGCACATTCTGCACCACTTCACAATATCCTCCTGATAATGAAGCCAGCAGAACCTCAGTCTAACTCTGTCAAGGGTCTTATTAGCACCAAAGTGCTCACTGGCTGCACATTATGCAGTTCTTTTAAGACTTCAGGAACCCTGTATTCTGGGAGGATCAACTGTAAGGCCTTGTCCTACATGTACGTGGTTGAACCGAGCAGGCAGAAAGGGAGTCAACAAAGCAACCTTCAGTGATATACATATTCAATGTGGAAGCGGTTAGTAGGCATGCTAAGCAGGAGCGAACAAATCAGTTTTGTTTCCAAAGCGAGCTACGAGTGGGCAGCAAGCACTATGGATTTGGTGTGAAGTGCTAATTTCAGAGGTCCACAAGAAACATTTGTTGTTGACATTATAAATTATGGTGTTTCAAAGCATATGTAATTAATGTATTTAATTTACCTTCAGTTAGGGATACCCCTTCAAACAATTTGAAGCGGCGAGTAGTCTATTTACTTTGATGTTTTAACCAAAGTTTATATAAATAAAATAAATAAATTGTGTTGTAATTGCAAGATGATTAATCATCTCTATTAACAGCCCTGCCTAGCAAGCTGGCAGCCACGAACTTCAAATGGGGAATGAATGTTAAACAAAATTCCTTCTCATTGCGTCAATTTTAAAGATAACTATTACAGTAGAATCCCGATAATTCGTATTGTCAAGGGACTGAATGTTAAATATGAATTATAGAGATATTCAAATTAGCGGGATTACCAAAAATTGGGAGCAAAAAAAGAAAAAATACATAACAAGATAAATGCAAATTTGCATTGATATGTACTGATAAATGCATAGCTACATATTATGTGTACATATGTATATATAAATCAAAATTACATCAACAAAAACACATTACAAATTTATGTTTAAAAAAATCTGTAAATTTTTTTTGGTGCAAGCCTTGCAGATGGGTATTGTTGATGGCTTTGTCAAGCATGTTAAAAGCAGAAAATACTTCATCGCCAACGTCTGATTTCACTAATAAATGGCGCACGTTGTTGATGTATTGTTTAGCCACTTTAGGTGTAATTGCCGGCACATCATCTTCGTCATCACCTTCACCATCAATGTCCTGAGATGGAGCCAAAATTTCGTCATCAGTTAGAATCCCCGCTACCGCTAGGCCATCGTCAAAATGGACGAAATCTTCAAACGTTATAGAATTTTCTTCATTTTGAGGAAGACGATTCCAATTCACAGGGCATTCTAAGTCTTGTTCAGTAACTGCTGATGAAAGTTCCACCTTCGTGAATCCACAAGCACGAAAACAGTTTTTTTATTGTGCTTTCGCTAACACTTTGCTACGCCTTGTGAGCAATGTTCATGGCTGAAAATAAGGTGATTTTATGATCCTTCCCATCCTCGATGCTGTCAAGGAGTTGCATCACCACTTCCTTGCGGTAAAAGGTTTTGAACGTTTTAATTATACCCTGGTCTAGAGGCTGCAGCTTAGAAGTAGTGTTGGCAGGCAAAAACACAACATTAACATGACTGAGCGGTGGGGCATTGTTGTGGGCCGTACAATTATCCATGAAAAGTAGAATTTTTCGCTGCCATTTCTCCATATCAGCGAGATCGTATCCATACCTTGAATAATTTGCCCATCATCCACGGTTTTTTGTTTGCACGATAGGTCATCGGAAAAGTTTTTATGTTTTAAAACATCTTGTGGTTTGGCTGATTTGCCTATCATGAGCGGTCTCAATTTCTCAGATCTATCCATGTTGGCGGCCAACAATATGATTACACGTTCTTTACTATTTTTTCCGCCATGACACTTTTCTTCCTTAAAACGCATTGATCGGTCGGGGAGACACTTATAAAATAACCCCGTCTCATCGGCATTAAATATGTTGTTGGGATCATAAGAATTGATTATTTCTCCCAATTCGTTTTTCCACTCAAATAAACGTCGGCCGATACACTCTCACTTTCCCCACTAAGCTTCTTAAATTTTATGCTGTGCCTTTTTTTAAACCTATCAAACCAACCATCACTCGCACGAAATTCTTTAATTACCATTTTTCTGCGAAAACTTTTGCTTTTTCTCTTAAAATATTTCCTCCATCTGGTACATTCAAATTCCGTGCTTGCGCAAACCAATTTTTTAAATTCTCTTCTAGTTGTGGATACTCACCAGTCTTAAAGCGCTTTACTTTGCTGTCCGATGTCTGGGAGGTGATTTTGTCCTTGTTCTTCAGAATTGATGTTATTGTGGAAGGAGGAACGTTATAATGTTTGGACACGTCAATTTGTTTATCACCACCGGCCACGGCGTTAATGATTTCTTTTTTTTTCTCTGATGGAAAGACACTTATAAGCTCTTTTCGGAGGCATGGTTAAGACTGAACTGACTAACTTTTCACTCGCTCCGCTCCTTCCTACACTCTCATAACCGTAGATCGGACAGCAAGGCGCCTCTTAGTTCTGAGAATCACAGACACATCACCTCACAGCCTACTCGGCATTATTACCTTCCCTTCAAACCCTCTTACTTTTCACTCTCTCTGCTCCTTCCTACCCTCTCATAACCCTAGGCCGGACACCAAGGCGCCTCTTAGTTCTGAGAATCACAGACACATTGCCTCATAGCCTACTAGGCGTCATTACCTTCCCTTCAAACCCTCTTACTTTTCACTCGCTCTGCTCCTTCCTACCCTCTCATCACCCTAAGCCGGACACCAAGGCGCCTCTTAGTTCTGGGAATCACAGACACATCGCCTCACAGCCTACTCGGCATCATTACCTTCCCTTAAAACTCTNTTTTTTTTTTTTTTTTTTTTTTTTTTTTGTTTGTAAATTACAATAATATATTTTAGAAAAAAATACATATTAAACAAAACCATCGGCAAGATGTCTTAATATAACAACATTCCTTAAGAAATTTTTTTTTCAAAGTTATCTATAAAATTGACGCAATGAATAGGAATTTTGTTTAACATTGATTCCCCATTTGAAGCTCACGGCTGCCTGCTTAGCAGGCAGGCCCGTAAAGTATCTAGATTTCTATTGTGATAAAAGACTTTTAATTTTGTGTTATGAAGGATTCATCAAGAACTTTAGGTTAAGTAGGTAACTGATAGGTCAAATTTTAATTACGTCTTTAACCAATTTATTGTGTTATTCGTTATTTGCTTTCCAAATATCATTTGTTGAAGAAATTCTGTTAGTTAATGTTTTGAAACAAAGTAAAGTAAAAAAAAGGAAACAAAATATTTAGTAACTAACAACCACAAATCACATCTTATTGGTATTGATATCAAATATTGTCCTTCTGGGCATATGTGTCATGAATTATACAGGAAAGTCTTTTATAGTCGCGGTTTCCACACTTTTACAAACTAGCCTTTGAAAATCACCCCATGTATTTGGTTGTTTCCTAAATATAACATTTATCAGAAGCGTTTTATACGTCTGTCAACATAAAAGTACCTTATTTTTGGTTAAATTACACTTTTACCTATATTCTATCTATAAATTACATCACATGAATAATTAATATGAATAAAGACAGGGAGGAAATAGGTATGTTGGTAATGCCTAGTAAGAAATAGTTTGTATGCAAAATAATATGTAACTGAGTGCACACGAATGTGGTGTGTTGTACCTCTGAATTTTCTACACTTAGTAAAGATTTGTTTGCACGAGATGAACAGGGCTTCAGAAAAGTTGCAAGTTAGGCGAAAATAGCATATATATATGTATGTGTGTGTATATGTATGTATGTATATATATACACACACACATATATCTGAGTCCTTTAGTAAAAATTTTCGTTATTACTGTGCCACTTTCTTTGTGTTTTTTGTGGCATTTGTTTGGAATCGCTGCATTTCTTTGTCGAAGTTAACATTTTATTTTGTTAATGATTTTTTTTTTGTTGTATATGGGGCACAATGTTTTCTGCTGTTATATTATTGTGAATATAAGTCAAATGTTTGAATAATATAATGCAAAGATTATCACAGCTTTACAAAGTACATATAATTTTTAATTGTATTTCAGTGCACTCAATCATTCCCGTATTTTAGAATTTGAAATTACTTATCTCAGAGTTACAAGTAACCTCTCCTCAATGGCTATTGGCATCTGGAAATTCACAGCATTTTGAGCAAATTGATTGCATATTGCATTTGCAATTTAGTTAAATGTTTGCAATGTCATTCTTGCTTACTGACTGAAAAAATCAGGATCTTATAGAAGCTACTAATAAAGACGTTGAGATTCACCAAACTGAACGCGATCTTGATACATTTCATGCGTACGATGCTTTTTCCTTAGTATCTGCACTTTTACTTTGCTGTTTGCATTTCGCAACATAATAATTACAGAACCGTTTCTGAAGGTGGTATTCGACTCACCACGTAGACAACCGATTGTCTTGCGCTCTCCCGGGGCAGAGATGGTGTAGTAGTCAGACTACTCGCCTCCCACCTGGGTGAACAGGGTTTGATTCCCAGCGGGAATCTCTCATTTTCCCCGCCCTTATATTCTGACGCTGCTCCATATTCACCTCACTTCACCCTCATCGGCTCTCAAAACCTCCATGTTTAGAGCCGCCCAAATCTCTCAACTCCACTCTAGCGCTCTAGTGTGTATTGCCTGCACGTAGTACATGAAGCGTGCTCGCTTGCCCACTCACCGCCAGCTTTCAGTTTGCGCCACCTGCTTACCATGCACACCGCATGTGTGTTTTCCATCATTACTTTCCCAGTTTCTGAAAAGCACGCCATTCTTCAGAATGGGGGAATTCAATTGTGCCTAGTATGCTTTGACTGGTGTGCTCAGATTGGATCTCTCTTCCCATTTTGGCAGACAGTCAATTTCTTTCCACTTTAACAATGGCTGCAAAGTGAGAACATTCAGCAGATCTTTCGTAATGCCCTCATCACTCCAGGTAGGTGAGCCATCAAAAGATACAGAATCTTGAATTCTTGTCCTTTCTACCTTCAGCGATTCGCCACTTTTTTCTTCCTGGCGTTCACAATGACGACAGAATGGCTTACACGAGCTCCTAGAAAGTGCATTTGCACTGCTGTGAAGGCATCCAAATGTGTGCTGTATTTTAAGGTCATATTCCTGAAGATACTGTATCCACCAGGCTATTTGATATTCTGGGTTCTTCAAATTTAGTAGCCAGTGTAATGAAGTATGGTCAGTTTTCAGAAGAAAATGTCTGACAAAAAGGTAGCGGTGGAAGTGTGAAATCATCTTCACCATGACTTGTGTGTAACACAGTAATTTCTCTCAGACTTATGCAAAACCTTACTGAAGTATTCTAGTAGTCTTTCCTTCCCATCCTGAACCTGAGCTAACACAGCTCCAATGCCTACACCACTAACATCAGTGTTCAAAATGAACATGCCCTCAATTCTCAGGAAACTCAGGACTAGTGGTGATGTGAGAATTTCCTTTAGCTTAATAACAGCATCTTCACACTCAGTGGTCCAATGAAATTTTCTTTTCTGCCTCAGTTCCTGTAGAGGCTTGGCGATCGTGGCAAATACAGGTACAAATTGACGGTAATAGGCACATAATCCCAGAAAACACCATACTTCAGTTTTGTCAGTTGGTGTCTGCCAATTTCTTATTGCTTTAGTCTTCTCGGGGGCCGTTTCAATTCCACTACATGTCCCAAGAAATTTATTTTCTTTTGGAATAGACGACACTTCTTAAGAACCAGTTTCAAGTTGGCTGCATTCACTTTCTGAAATATAGAGTCTAAGAGTGATAGGTGCTCTTAAAATGTCTTCCCTGTCAAAACAATGTAATCTAGGTAAACCTGACAAATATCTACAGGCAGGAATTTTTTCATCAGACATTTGAAGTTAGCAGGGACATTTCATAGCCCAAAAGGAATAACTTCGAACTGGCAGCTTCCTTTCCCTTTGGACTCAAAATTATATCTTCTCTTGGTACTCTGAAGACAGTTCGCACTGTCAGTACCCAATCTTCATGCCCAAAGTAGAAAACCATTGTGATCCTGCTGGACTGTTTAATGTGTCATCTATCCTTGAAAGTGGATAAGAGTCTTTCTTTGTCACATAATTAAGCTGGCAATAATCTACACAAAACTTCAGAGTCATCTTTCTATTTAACAATTACAATGGATGACGACCATGAACTCATAGTTCATAGTTCTATCACATTTAACTCAATTTCCTTCAGAATTCCCTCAACTGCATCATACGAAGCTAGTGGCAGTCATCTTGGTGGCTGCTTTAAGGGCATAGCATCTCCTGTGTCTATGAGGTGGTAGGTCGCATCAGTCCTTCCCAGGTCATTTGGTCCACAAGAGGAGGCATCCCTAATTATCTGCAGTAATTCAGAGACAGTCTTCTCCTGACACCAGTTAAGATTTTCTCTTGTTCATAATAGCAGTTAATCTAGTACTTCATGTAGAGGGCATTCTATTTGTTTTACTCTAGAATCTTCTCGAACATTTGGAAGTATCTGTGTGACCTTCTTGGAAACACCGGTCATGGCCCCCTCCTCAAGACGAATGGCATTATTGGACAAATTTATCATTCTAAATGTAAAACTGTCCGAACTAGGAGAGACAAAAGTCCTTGCTACAATGAATTTACCTGGCAGGATGCAAAACCTTTATGCTTGCTCTGTTAGACCCACATGTCAGACAAACTTTCCTTGACATCTGCCTGGAATGACAATTTCACTATAAACGGTCAGCACAGTGGGTTGACCACATACTACTGAGCAGTTAACTGGGGAGAACAAATTATGTCATGTTGACACCACCAACTCAGTACTGCCTATTCTTAGAACACCACGTCGAGATTCGATACAGCACCCCAGCAAGCCCCAAAAGACATTCATTCTCTATTTCTGCTATGTAAACATTGCGCTCTATGTTAAGGTCACCAAGCTTTACGATCACTTTTCTCTTACCAATAACTTATGTGGTCTCACCTGTTACTGTAGTCAAATAGCACCATTCCATGCTGTCGTTGGGCGATACATAGGGGAAAGACTCAAGTATGTCTGGTCTTACTACTGTTACTGATGCCCCAGTGCCGAGCATCTGGCAAGGAGCATCACTCAGGCTCCTCTCCACCAGTATTACATCCCAATCCTGTTTCACCAACCATAAATGTAAGAACATCGGGGTCTTCCATCCAGCAGTTACAGACCTTGGCCCTCAAGATCAGTGTTAAATTTTCCGAATGTGCTGTACACTCTCCTGTATCTCGCTGCCTCTTTTTCCGCTGCTGCTTCTGTTGCTGTTGTGGGCAGCAGGCTCTCAGGTGTCCCAGCTGTCCACATGACCAACATTCAGGCCGTCTGGGTGGGAGGCGGAGAAGCTCTCTAGCACAAAACTCGGAAGCAATGTCCTTCACAGCCATCTGAAACTCCTACAGTGTCTTCTTCATACTGTCTTCATCATCTTCGAACAGCGTCACACCCGTACTGGACGTCAAGGTGCGGCCCGCTGTCTTACAGACTCCACCTCCAGTGTTCAGGCCAGGGCATCCTGCATGTTGTGGGGTGCAGCCATACATACTGATTGCCATACCTCTGTGTCAGTGATGGGCATCGATGAAGAAGCCAACTGTGATGATGTCGTGCGCCTCCTCCGAGCCATTCCAGAGATAGTTGAGACAGCTGTACAATGTCTTGCCATAGCTCCTGCAATGGCTTTCCTGGTCGCTGGGTGTGGCTTCGCAGCTGTGCCTGTGCATGGTGGGCATGTCGGAGGTACCAGTCGCCAAAACGTAACTCCAAGGCCGATACCAGTGTGGGATACTCATTGTCAGAAATTTAAATATAAGACAGCTGATAATACAGTAATAATCTCTGGACACCCAGTTTAACTAGGAGCTGATCACAATTATGTGGTTAAAACTACTGTAATTCATACTTTAATATACAGCCCAAATTTGAGTCCAATTCTAAATTAAGAAGTTCTAGCGCAATCTTTTTTCAACTGTCATGGTTGCTATATATTTACCTCTGGCTACAACCTCAAAATTCACAGAAGATTACTCAAATTTATAATTATTCGCAATTCAGATCATTCTTAACCTATGTACCCATGTAACACCAAAACAACATCTAAACAATGGGAACTTGCATTCAGATATCCCTTCCAACCTCTGACCTGTCTATATAGGTACACAAGATGGCTCCACATCCATCCCCTCAACTGAAGATGCACAACTAACAATGCTCACATATTCAAACTTTGCTAACAATATAAAGGATCCTTGAGATGTGTGTTCAAGAACAATCATAAAACTTGAAAACTGTTTCCAGAAGATTATACTGCAGAGCACTACCCATCTTCCATAGTTTGTTAGCTGAAACTTGAAAAGTAATCTTGTAAAGTAATAATACTACCATTACAACAGTCTTTCAAGTATAGTTCTGTGAAATCCTTGTGCTCTAAGTGTTAAAGAACTTAATAAATGCTGACTTAACACATCACCAAGCCTCTACACTACCAACAGTAAAAATTAATCTGTAGTTAATTTTTAAAAAAATTACTATATTTTATTGCCCTAGGCAAAATTCTACATTTCTGATAGTATTATGGCAAGACCAAATGTGTCGGAACACAAAGCTAAGCAATGTTAAACCAATGAAAACAGATCAGTAACCATTTCTCCTAGTCTGTATATCATATATATGTACTGACTTTTACATCCACTGCTGTTTTTAGCGAGTCAGTATAGCAAAATGTCTCCCATCCAATCTCATCTCTCTAGCCCTCTTATTCCGTGATCTTGCTCCATTCTTCTCCCCTTTCCTATACTACTGCCAATATCAGTTCCGTCCACCTCCTCCTTGGTCTTCCCTTGGATCTTCTTCTCACACATTTAATTTCCATCATTGTTTGGACAGTCTCACTCCTCCCATTCTCTGTACATGTCCATACCATTTCATTTTAGCCTTTTCAATTATCTCATTCAAATCCTGTACTCCTGCTTATACTTGTACAACTTTTTTTCTAACCTTGTAATTGTACTGACTGTTACATCACAACAATTGTTTGCCTACTTGATTTAACAGCAACCACAAATGTAAACTTATTAAACAGTCTTAGTTCAATGACCTAAGTAGTACAAATAAGCAGCCATTGCCTTCCCCAGACTTAGAATAACTCGTGGAGTAATCACATAGCTTGTATCAAAAATCACTTATAAAAGAAAGTGAACACAAATGATGATGTAGGTCATGGCACCACTACTAATTTAAGGGGAAACATAAGTTACTATACTCGAATATGAGTAGAGATATAGACGAATAGTGAACATGGTTAGGAACAGTGGCGGATTTACCAGCAGGCTGAGTAGGCTGAAGCCTAGGGCTGCAGATTTTAGGGGCGGCAAATTTGGGGCCAAATTTTTTTTTTATGTCTTACAGAAATTAAAAAGATTCATATTTATATACCTAAATGTTATTAGGTCAACACAAACAATTCAACATGTAATATTTTTCACCACTTAGATACATTTTTCTACAATTTGCGTAGTCGCGTTTGGTTGCGGCGCGAGAACGAGTGACATGACCGTTCGCTACGTGTGTGTGGCCGAATTGACTGCACGAGCGCAGCGCGGCGCGGCCGCCGCGGGAGCCGAAGCGGGGTCGTGTTCTTGTAGACTTACGCCGCGTGGTGGCATTGAGCGGCGGCCGGCGATACAAACAGGGAAGTCCCGTCCCGTAATTACTTTTTCTGGTTGTGTGTTGTAATTTTTCAAAGTGTTTCGTGGATTATATGAATAATTTCATAGCATAATATCACGAGTGCGTAGAAACTTATAGTAGGTAAGTAATCATAATATATTACAATAAATCATCCGTAACGAATCGGTAAGACGTAATTTAATTTGATAAATAGCTGTTTCGGAAGCTATGCAAAGAAATTTAGATTTTTTTGTTATATCATACTTAAATAAATTTCTTGTACTTATGTTAGGTAATTATTCAATGTCTGAAGTCTGAACAAAGGATGTACGAGAAATAAAACTCCCAATGTAATCTTTTTTATTTCAGTTCTTGGAATCCAAGAAATTGTTAGAATGAGTGATGGGAGAAAGCGACTTAGTAGAGCTGAGTATAAAAAGAAGGCCAAAATTAAAAAAGAATAACAAGAACAGATTATCCGTAAAACTATAAAAATTGACAGTTTTTTTAAGAGTGGAAGTAGAAGTAGTGTTGAAAGACCAGGAACTTCAACAACATGCAGAGACACAATACAATCTGGAAAAGATGAAACGGATTTTAACTCTGTAGCCCAACAACAACAGTCATCTGTTGAACCATCTACTTTTAAAAAAAAAACGGATATTTATGTTTTTGACGTAGAGGCGGTAGAGGAATCATCAATAGGTATAACAATTGAAGATGCGTATCAGAATCAGACGTTAAGTAATGACCAAGTGCAAGCAACAGTAAATCTAAACAAAGATCCAGCTTTATGGGAAATCAACGATACCTTAAGGAAGATTATCGCAAGGTACGGCTTCAATCAAAACAAATCTTGTGACTTCTCTAAAAGTAAAAAAATATATGCTGATCAGCGTTGTTTCTTGCCAGTGAGTATTTTCCAAAGAAAAATGAAAAATAATGAAGTGAATGACCGAAATTGGCTGGTTTATTCTGAAAGTAAAAGATCTGTATATTGCGAGCCCTGTTTAGCATTCGGTCCATTGGAGAATAAGGCTCAGTTTGAGAACAAAGGATTTAATTACTGGAAAAATGCAGAACACCGAGTAGCTCAGCATGAAAACTCTGCGCGTCATAAATCTAGTATCTTTAGTTTGAAAGTTAGAAGTGAGATTGATGGCAGACTCGATAATTTACTGCATGTCCAGATTGATGAAGAAATTACTTTTTTGGAGAAACATTCTGAAGAGGGTTATTGCCGTAGTGAAGCGACTGTAATCAAGAGGCCTCGCTTTCAGAGGAAAAAAATGAACAGTTCGGTGATCTGCATAACGGAAATTATTGTATGATTTTGGAACTGTTAGCTGAATTCGATCCTTTTTTAGCAAGTCATATTGAACGATTTGAGAATCAAGGATATGGAAGTACCAGTTACTTATCAAAGAGTGTTTGCGATGAGTTTATTCTCTTGATGGGTCATAAAGTTTTAAAACACATTGGAGACAAGATAAGAAGGGCGAAATATTTTTCCTTAATCATCGATTCAACACCAGATATAGCACATGTGGACCAACTTACCCTAGTCATTAGATACGTTTTGGAAACAGGCGAACCGTGTGAAAGATTTCTCAAGTTTTTGTTCTCAGTGGGACATAAAGCTGAAGAAATGTTTTCTGCCATTATTTCGGAACTCAAAACACTGGGCATAAATATTGAAGACTGTCGTGGACAATCATATAATGCCGCGAACATATCTGGTGTGTACAATGGCTTACAGGCTCAAATTCAAAGCCAAGCACCTTTTGCTTTCTCGTTCCTTGCTCTGCCCACTCTTTAAATTTAGTGGCAACTGCGGCTGCTGAATCTTGCACAGAAGCTTGTTGCTTCTTCATGTTGCTTCAAGAAATCTACGTTTTTTTTGTCAGTTCGACACAGCGCTGGCAAACATTAATGACTGAAATCGGGAAAGGAAAAACGATAAAGATAGTAAATCTGACACGTTGGTCAGCTAGAGAGGACGCATGTAGAAGTTTGAGAGATTGTTGGCACGAAGTCCTTAAAACTTTGGAATCAATCAAGGATGATTGTACCGAAAAGCCTGTAACGCGAAACGAAGCGACGGGAAAAACTGGAAATGGCGGTAATGGTTGTTGTGTGAAATGTTTTTTTGGAAAGAATAAACAAAGTGAATGTTCAAATTCAGGCTTCTACCGTAGATTTGAGCACTGTTGCCGATCTCTACGAATCTCTTTGCAAGTTTTTCATAGCTGAACAAATTTTTTTTAAGTATTTCAAACAAAAGGCGATGGAATTAAGCGTGTCGAAGCAGTATACAAAAGACATGGAAAAAAGACAACCGAAAAGGAAAAAACATTATGATGAAACACCCGATGAAGAAATGAGAACGACTGCGAGTGATACTTTCAGGGTTAACACATTTCTCGTCCTCATTGATAGACTCGTATCCGAATTAGAAAAACGGCAGGAGGCCTACAACAGGTTCAATGAAAAGTTTTCATTTCTGACCAAAATGAGTGAATTGTCATCATCAACCCTTACGGAAAAAGCCCTTTTCTTGGAAGAAATGTATCCTAATGATTTAGAGACTGACTTAGTTCAAGAATGCATACATTTTCAATGCCACCTTTCTTCTGAAAGAATTTTGGTAAAACCAGATTCTGGATCATTGAAAAGTCTATCTTCGTTCCTGCGAAAACAGAATTTGCAAAACGTTTATCCAAACTTGGATATAGCAGTTCGCATGGCTCTATGTACACCAGCGACAAATTGTTCGGGTGAGAGAAGCTTTTCTTTCTTAAAACGGGTGAAAAATTATCTAAGATCTACCTTAAGCCAAGAAAAGCTAAATGCCTTAGCTCTTTTGTGCATAGAGTCAGAACTAATGAACAAGATTTCATACGACGATATAATTGATGATTTTGCCAGAAAATCGCGGAAAAAGGTCTTGTAAAACTTTCATAACTTAATTAATTGAATTTCATCGACATCATCAGCCGGATTGTTACCTGATAATTGAATATATTGTTTTTAAACTGTTAGGAAGCGCAATAAAAATTATTTAATTATGTTTACAGAATGTACATTATTGTGTAAGTAGTATTGAGGCATACCTTACCCCGCCTTATTAGTAGTACATGATTGAGCTTTTATTAGCTCAGAAATATACCCAAAAACTATTTCTTGTGCAATCTTAACTAAATCCTTGGGTTGTAAAAATAATCTAGAAACTGGCACATCGATCCCCTAGTTCACAATCATACTAATTACAGAGAAAAGGTGGTGTAATTAGGACGATAGTACACAAATCATAAAGTTACAATTTCATTGACAAAAAAATTGTAATTAATATGATTGTGAACTAGGGTATCCAACTGTAGAAGTCGGTAGGGGCGGCAAAATTTGAATAGCCTACTGGCGGCAAATGTGTAAATCCGCCACTGGTTAGGAAGCAACCAAGTTACACGGATAATACTTTTGTTACAGTTGTGTGGGAGACTTAATACTATGTGAATTGAAAGGGTTTCCTGATGGCCAGGCATGAGAGTAAAAAGACATCACTATGATAAGACAAAGCAAAGTGCAAGCAGAGACTTAAAATACACTTGTAACACAATCTTATCCTTTAAGAGTCTTGTCTGAATTTACTGTACTACTACATGAGAAAAAATTAAACATGCATATACACTCCCTAAAAAAAATTGACAACAAAATGAAGTAAATTGGAAATGATGGAATGCAGTTTCTGAATTGACAGCTAAATGGGAAGAAACTGAGCAGACATGTATAAAAAAACTGAAATGAAATTCCTTATAATTTGTACAACAAATATTAAGCTAACAATGTCCTTCTAAACCTAAATCATTCAGTAGATTTAAATTCACAGGTAAAATTACTACTTAAGTTTTCTTTACCACGTTTGTAGCAATGTTAATTACGAAGAGAGGAGGAGAGGGTATTCCCCTCACTGAGAGTAGCCATTAAAATATGAAAGCAGTAATGTTGTTTTAAATGGGTAAGTTCTTATAGTAATCAAACATTCTTTACAGGAACCCAAAATTTTTTTGAACAAAGATAAATGGTAGACTTAACCTTCAAGTACGGGGCCTGCAAAATTAGTTAAGCAGTTTACAGTTTACAAATAAATTCAATCACCATATTATGATGTGTACCTAACTGTAACATAAGACTTCCTACCGTTCATCTTAGAATGCTAGTCAGAGAAGAGGATACCTTGAGACAGTCCTATAAATAGTTTACATGCAATGGCCAACAAGAATACACTAGGGCCCACCATGCAAATAAAAGAATTATCAAAAAGGCCAGGCTGGAGTGGAAGAGAGCACATGAAGCCTCACCTGCACAGCCACAGGATCCAACCCCAAGTTTGCTGCAAACTCACGCCAGCCACCAGTGTACTCCTCAGCGCTCAGCACAAACTTGCATATCTGCTGCAGCGCTGGCAAGCCCTTCGCTGTGAAGAGGAAGCCGACGTGCACGCGAGACGTGACTCGCATCAGCTCTTCCACATCCTCATTTACTGGTGGTGGCTGCGGGACAGAGTCTCGTAGTTCCTCCAACTCCGGGTTGGGGCTGCCAACACCACCACAGACATTCACGCTATATGCCCAACAATGCTAACACTTCACAATACTGTGCAACTATACTAACAAACAAAAATGAAAGTTTGGCCTTGTTGACAGTTGCTAACGGATGCTGGAAGGTTAGGCCTAAACAAGATGTCGCCAGCAACATGATCACCACCAATTCACAAAGGATTATTTTTTTTTTTTTTAATAAGGTGTTTTTACATTTAGCATTACTTTATGGGTTATACTTCTGCATAAGTATATTTTCAGATCTAACAATATGAAAGTTTACTCTAAAGGACAAATTCCCAAATTACATATATCTGTTGTGTTTTTATTACAGTGTATTGTGATTCAATGTTTCTGTTATGTCACTGCTGGTTGAGTTAAATAATTGCTATATTCCCTCATGCTGTCCATGGTGAATTACATTTTGTATTGAATTAATTGTAACATTAATGGATGAAACATTTGTTTAACGTTTGTAACACACATTTTGTTGCATTTTCTTTTTTCAATGACAATAATTTTAATGTAAATTCTAATGCACTTTATACCAAACTCCACCAAGCATAACAGCAGTTGTGATATTCAGCTTGCAATTTTTTTATGGAACAAACCAGAAGTGTAAACTTTGTTTATTCTATGAAAAAATTTGGTATAGATTTTTTTAATTTGTGATTTCAAAGCATGTGAACGTTTTATTGTAGAAACTTGTGTTCAATTAAACACCCAATATTACTGCAGTACTTCAATGTTATTGCATTTCAATAATACCACCAAAAGTCACTGGATGTGATTTGAGAGTATCAATGGTTTATTTTGGTTAAAAGTTTTGGATGTTTTACTGAAGTATAGATTGCATGCAAACTGATCGGGTTAGCCAGTGTGTTTGATTTTTTGGGTTTATTTTAAATAGAAATGTTTTTTATTTTTCTAAAGCGATTCTAGGCAGGGTGGTGGTTGTTTGTTTCAACACACAACTTTTTTTAAGGCATTTTCATCAATAACAGTTACACATTTTTACTAGGCTAATGTAAAAGTTTATAGCATTTGTTTTTGACATGGAAACTCTGCAGTGTTTATCACTTGTCATTAAAAGTGGTAATGTTGTGCTTGTGAATAGGCACTGCATTTTACAGATTTGAAGTCAGATAGTGCTATTTATTGGTTAAAGAAGATGGAAGGTCGAGTGAGGAAAAATAACACTTCCAAAATATTATCCTGATTGAGTTTAAGAGAGGAATAACAGCATTTATAACCTGAACAAGGAGAATGCCATTGAGGAAAGCTGGGCATGGAAATGATTTTGTCAGTTAGAAGAGAATTACTTTTGACCTGTGTAACTTGCTAACACCACAGGACTTCCATACAACTGATCAACATCAGTCAATATAATAATTGCCAAATAAGATAAACTGTAACCAGTCAATCATCACATGACAATTACATTTCATGGGCAAGGTTCAAAAACTGAGGGAGTGGATACTGCATGCTTTTTAAGTAAAAACAACAGAAATCAGCAGCGGGCCATCTGTGGGTGCTGTAAAGTCATTGCTTAGCTTGTGTACACAGACGCTGGGTAAGCACTGCTGGACTATTGTTGTCATTACCAAACATTTGCTACTTTCGACAGGCACATTTCCACATCATGTAGATACGTTTCCTTTATTCCACTTTTTCTCTTTGCCTCCTGTTCCGGTTGCTATGGCAACATGAGTGTTGGAAGGGGATCATGTAGCTTCACGAGCCAATTGGGAATGTTTGGCCATGGTCTGCTGCCGGCATGCATTGAAAATATACATATATGCACTGCAGCTCCCTCGCTAAGCACACGCAGGAGCTTTATTTACATACGAGACTAATTGTGTACAATAAAAAAAAATTTCTCTTGTTTAAAGAATCACTACAGGTGTAAGATGCATACAGAACATTGGTAGTATCGGTTTACGAGGTTTGTTCAAAAAAAGATTACTTTTTTATTTTTCTCGATAAATATTTATTTATTCATCAATATCTATTTTGTCCCATTCAAAGTAATCCCCCTCAGATATAATACACTTGTGCCAGCGCTTTTTCCAATCCTCAAAGCACTTCTGATATGCGCTTTTTGGTATGGCCTTGAGCTCTCCTAGCAATGCTGTCTATATCTCCTCAATCGTGGCAAACCTCCGTCCTTTCATGGGTCTCTTCAGTTTTGGGAACAGGAAAAAGTCGCAGGGGGCCAAGTCCGGTGAATACAGTGGCTGAGGCATGATTATGGTGTTGTTTTTGACCAAAAAATCACGAACAAGCAACTATGTGTGAGCAGGTGCATTATCGTGATGCAAAAGCCATGAATTGTTTTGCCACAAATCCTGGCGTTTTCTTCGCATTGCTTCACGCAAACGGTGCATAACTTATAGGTAATATTCCTTATTGACCGTAAAACCTTTTGGCAAGAACTCACTATGAACCACACCATTGTAATCAAAGAAAACAGTGAGCAAAACCTTCACATTTGATCGAACTTGGTGTGCTTTTTTCGGTCTTGGCTCTTCTGGCTGCTTCCATTGGGATGATTGGGCTTTGGTTTCGACGTCATAACCATAAACCCATGTTTTGTCACCAGTTATGACCCTTTTGAGCAAATCTGGATCGTCATTGACGTCATTCAACAGCTCCTGAGCGATGCTCGTGCAACGGTGCTTTTGATCAAAATTTAGCAATTTTGGAACAAACTTCGCTACCACACGTTTCATGCCCAAAACATCTGAAAAAATTGCATGGCATGAGCCAACCGATACGCAGACATCCTCAGCAACTTCTCTAATAGTGATTTGACGATTTTCCATAACAATTTTCTTCACTGCTTCAACGTTTTCATCTGTTGTTGACGTGCTGGGGTGTCCAGGGCGGGCATCGTCATTAACATCTTCTCGGCCTTCTGTGAAGAGCTTGTACCACTTATAAACATTTTTATTGCTCAAAGTAGACTCGCCATATAAACCAGTCAGCACTTAATTTTATTTTTCACACAAAATTTAATACAGATTTTTTGATCCATTTCTTTTTATAGAAAAAAATTGCCAAGCACAACAAAACACGTCTAACCTTTATATCTGTCAAAAACAAACTAAAATGCAAAATGGCTGATAATGTCAACATATGTTGGGGACATGTGTACCAACATAACAAAAAAAAAACAATCGATAATCGAATGTACGTAGCCAGCGAACTTTGAAAAGTCACCTTTTTTTTAACGTACCTCGTATGTACCGTTTCTCTTATTGTTTTATGTATTTCGACATGATTCCCTCTGCAATGTCCGATATGTGATTACCACCTCTCTGCAAGGTAAACTGCGAGTCCCACAGCATGTGCTGCTTGGAATGGATCGAGAGTGTCAACCTGTCGCCAGCCAAGCACAGAATCACTATACTCCTTTGAGTATTTTCAGCAGTGATTTTGTTTATTTTAAGTTTGAAAAGAGCAATTTTGTCTATGTGGAGACTAGGTCTAGATATAGAGATAACCACAACAGGAAAATCCTATGCTAAACATCTTCTTAACACTAAACTATTTGAAAAATGAGTGTTGACATTTACATTATTAAAGAACATTAACTATTCCCGCAGTTAAGTGCCTCCACACAAACTATGGTTTTTCAGCTTTTAAAAGAATAAAAATGTACAGTTGCAACGCGCAGCAATATCAAAGACTATCAAAATTGGTGTTACTGTTAAATTGAAAAGATCTGCTGTGCAAATTGAACAAAACTTTTATGAAAGTATAACCAATAAGATTTTGAAAAAGGAAGAATCAAAATTTCTTGCAAATTAATATTACAACTTATCTGTGATGAGCAAAACTGTTCATTTTATAATGTCTATGTTGGCCTGAATTTTTTACATGCGGTAAATGTAGCGATTGTTGCCATTGGTCGATGGGTTTTCTTGAGTTGCATTCCATTGCTGCTCTTTTTCCATTTCACTTCAGTCTCCTCAAAACTGAAGACAGATGTTAAGGCCACTTAATCTCTCACTTCTAAACATATGTACAGTATACGATATTGATCAATTTACAAATGAACTAATATGATTGAAATCAAACTTTCATGTTATAGTATACGTAAATAGCAGTGTCATAATATTTGTATAGTTTATCACTGCAAGTGTATGTTTAAACAAGTTGTTATAATTTTTAGTTACATATTATAACATAATTAATTTGCATCATGAAATTTATTTATCATGATGAACTAAATTTTTTATCCTAAAAATAGGCCTATGTAAATATTTATCCAATGTTTAAAGGTAATATGAGGCCCTACATGATGGTTAATTTTGACAAGTCACAGGAGGAAGGAAAAAGAATTTGTTTGTTCTATGGAGAAATATTCTTAAATTTAAGAGCCAAGTTTTGTATCCTATGTACTACAAAAGGTAAAAAAAACATTGTTTCCTGATTTTTCAACACGAATATATAATGGTTAATGAGAAGTTAAATAATTTATTTTATTCCAACAAAGTCACGAAAATTTTTCTAGTTGTATATTTCCACTGAAGAAGTCGGGAGCTGACTGAATATTACATGTATCCTGTCCAGTGGTTGAGATGATTCACAGACTGCAAACTAGACCCAGTTCAAGTTCCAGTTCACATGGACGTCTGCTGTAGGCAGCGAATGTGGACAGGGAAGTGAGTTTACGTAAGTATTTTTAATTTTGGCTTCAAACTTGGTAATTATCCAGAGTAGCGGCTTTTCTGTAAAAAAAAAACCCTGAAAGTAGTATAATTCCACTCTACTAATTATGCAGAGCACGAACATACTAGGGGCATTAACGTATTACTAATTTCATAATATGTGCCCACCTAACAGAACCTAACCCCACGATGAGTGAATCACTATTTTACATTTTTAAACTAACCTATGCTTGTTGGGTTTTAAACTAACCTAGAATTGTTGAGTTTTAAACTAACCTAGGATTATTGGGTTTTAAACAAACCTAGGGTTGTAGGGTTTTAATCTAACCTAGGATTGTAGGGTGTTAATCTAACTTTGGATTTTAGGTTAATCTAGGATTTTAAAGTAACAATAAAACACACCGGACGTTTATGAATCAACTCACCTAGGTAGGCGGCGGGTACAATTTCACTGTCCTCGACCCATTCAACTGTCGTGCAACTTACCTCACTCAATAGAAAAAACCACAATTTACTAAAACATTCAAGTAACACCAGCTACATAGGCGAAAATTACGCACAGAAGAACTCGTTCTTGCACCCTCCATTCTTAAATCACAAGCCTTCGCAATGTCGGATTCGGACATCGCAACTCACGCCCGCAACACAACCACACTGCCTCGCGTCTTAACTGCAACTAACGGCTTCTCAACTTCCACGTAAACTTCCGTGATGATGACGTCTACAGACCCCACAGCCAATAAGGTGACGGTGCGATGCACATTTGTTCACATTACGGTAATTATTAAGTTTAGTGATTTTTCTGAAAGAAACGTCCTAAATAAACGAAAGTAGCCTTAATGGATTCTGCACAGCTTACCTAGTTAATATTCAGGAGGGCATCATGTTAAAATAAGTAGAACGTATTAAATAAAGTAGTTAAAAATACGAGTAGTTTGCCACTTTGTTTACAGATTATTTTTATTTTTACAGAAAAGCCCCTAAACTTAATAACTGCCTTTTTTTTTTACAGAAAAGTCATTAAACTTAATAATTACCGGGAAAACTTGCAGGATAGGGACGTGGGCCATGGAGAATAAAATTAAAATAAATGTGAGAAAAACTAAAATAGTGAAGTTTACAAGAAAGAAGATAATATACACGTACAGATCAAAGGGTCAAGAGATAGAAGAAACAGCAAAATTTAGGTGTCTAGAGATTGTATGGCAGGGAAACCTTAAATGGGAAAACCAGGTAGAAAGGGTGGTTGCAAAGGAAAGAAGGGCTTTGGTTATGTCGGGGAGTGTGCTTAAGGGAGTCAACTGTTGAGGTGAAGGCATATAGCACAATGATACGGCCAATGATAGAATACGCAGCAGCAATATGGGACCCGTACGTGAATGTGGAGGTACAAGAACTGGGGAAGGTATAAAAGAGGGCAGCAACATGGATGAAAAGTGGAGAAGGCAGGGGCAAAATGGTGAGGCTGAAGGGAACTATAGGCCATCAGTTATGTTGAAAGAAAGAAATTTGAGCTCATTGAAGGACAGGAGTTGAAAGGCTGGTCAGGTCGTACAGGGTAGTGAATGTAGAGGGCGTGTGGGGAAGGTTATGCTGCCAGAAGTAAGGGGGTGTTTAGAGGGAGAGTAAACAACAGTTAGGTCTGTGAAGAAGTGGAATGTGTTGCGGGGGGGAATTGGTATCTGTCAGAGGTTGGACAGTTCAGGAAGGTCGTGGAAGGGTAGTTTTGTTGTGGAGGGGAGAGGTGGGTGAGTGATCTTGCCACCGGAAGGTAACCCAATTGCGGGTAATGATCATAAATATTTTTTTTAACGATAAGACGCTGAAGTAAAAAATTACAAACGATTGCTTACCTTTTCCCGAAAACAATCAACTTGGTAAGTTCTTCAGTCATGATACACGGTGTATGTGTAGCTGCATGCGACACAATACTCAAGCAAAATCAATAATATGCTCACTGAACCAATTCCCGATCGTTAACCTACTTCATATCTTCTTGCTTTGTGCTTCAAGCTTCAAATTACATCCTTTAAATAATATTTAATTTTAGCAAGTTTTCCTGTTCCAAGTTCCCAACACATTCGCATACACAGTATACATTGTTTTTTTGTGGTAATATAGCCAACAGTTACGGCCAAAAACAAAGCCCATTAGACGGGCATGTCGCAGGTAGGCGACACTGTAATAACAAATTTCAAATTTAACGGTTGGCTACAGCGCCAGGCAGTCGTTTTGTTTATAGCACCATATCATAGGAAGAATAGCAATCCATAGTTATGTAGAGTAACAAATTAAGGAAGTACTCACACCAGGCCATTTTTATTCTATGATGTCACAGGTACCTTAACATTTTAAGGAACAAATTCATGTTTCAAAACATATAATCCTTCTTATGAGGCAGTGTATTAGAAAATTGACAGCTGCTTCCACTTAAGCATACCGGACTCTAGAAAATTACTGTTATGGTTGAATCCTCTTGACCACCAGTTCAACCGGCCTGAAAATTCGGGGGATCTAGAAAATATGCACCATATCATCAACCAATGAATTTTCGAGTGTTCTTTCTGAAAAATAAAAGATAAAACACACCCACAACTAGTAATTTCGATAATTTACAACATCCTCCAACGAGCCTATTTGTTGGTAGAACGGTACAAGTATCGAAGACTGCGACCAAGCAATTCCTGCATCATTATCTCATGCTGAACAACAACATGAAATTCACCACAGATGTCAACAACCAAGTCAAGTTTGACTTGTACGATAAAGATTCGACTTGCACCAATATGGAAAAACTGGACAAGTACATTTATTTTTCTAAATTGTAACAAAAAATTAATTACATAATTTTTTTAAATTTTTTTACATTCTTGGGTAACAACAAGGTGGGAATGTATTCGATATTGATTGGTTTCATTGCTGGACGATTGGAATTTTCAGTCCAACGAAACCCATGTACTTTTTAGTGCAAAACATCGACATTTTGATGGATTTGAATGGCGCTGATGATGGCCTGAACACCATTCAGATACTAGTTGCCCATTTCGATGTTATCCATAGTCACCAAATCGGTTCGAATCCTGTACCATANATATATATATATATATATATATATATATATATATATGCCCGACCAAGTCGAATTTAAGATCGGACGAGGGATGGCAGCTCAGTATGGTCAAGATATGTTATACGGGAAACATCGTCAAAGGAACAATCATTTCCAAGATTTTCTTGTTCTCCCATAGTGTGAATTCCATCCTAGAGATGGTCATTGGTGGTATTTTTGTGAATTTTGTTTGACTGAGTCCATTTCGAGATATTCTTGGTCGAAAATCATGTTCACTTAGGCTTTTACGGTTCATTCCAAGTTCAGAACAGATACCCATGTTAGTCCATGTTCGATCACATGTTTTGTGAAAAGTTTGAGTTTATCTGTACTGGTCAATTTTCGGTATAAGTGGAGTACTCGAAAAGAGTGGCCAGTTTCGACAAGTCTAGGAACTTATGTTTTTTGTTGGAAAAAAAATTAATGAAAATTTTCCCCGAAATTTGAGTGGTTGACCATCAAGGATGGTGAACATGGGACACTGACTGACAGAAATGCTCTTCTTCGATATCGGACACAACATCGCCTTGATTTGTTTTCTATACAAATTATTATCGACTTTGCAAGAGATAGATTTGTGAGTTTCACACAATCTGCCGATCAGAAACTGTTCGGTCATGGGCATGTGCGCACTGCAACGTTCATTGTACAAGAAATAAAGCTATATGAATTCCATGTAGTTGAAACTGTTGTGCAGATAACTAAATTTTATTATTTTACAGATGTATGATAAATGAGTGGATAATATCGATTCACGTCGTTTATTCAAATGAGAAATACGCTGACAGCATGTGAATTCGAATCCATTCCCGAAAGCAAGTTCAGGCTGTACTGGGCTTGAGATTGTCTCTACAATTGCATTTTTTTTATTGTTGTGGTTTTTGCCGCGGTTCTTAAACAGAGTGGTCTGTATAAAGTGGACACCCCCAAATCTCCAGAACGGTTGCAAATGACAATATGCGGTTTTCGCTAAATAACATTACATACAGGGCAAGTAAGTTGCCCCAAAGTGAATATTTGCAACACTTAGATGGACAAAAATAATTCAACCACAAATAATTTTGCCATGAAAACATACATTTATCTAAATAACATCTGAAAGTACGTGCAAAAATGAATTCAGTCATACAGTATCTGCAATGGAAAGTTACACACAAATGCCAAGAAATTATGTGCAAATATGATTAAGTTGATTAGGGTGGTATAATGAGGCAGTGGACATATTCTCACAGCTGTAAGCAAGCAACACGCACCGTGATTCATCCTGAAGGACCACTTCCATATAGCAGCATAGCACTTACCTTAATAGGGCAAGGGACATGGAATACGATATTGGCCAAGGAGAGCACTGCAGCAGAGGGAAGATGGGCAATGTGAGTGCAAGTCTGATATCAGTACATTAAATTTTATTCAGATGCCATCATAATTCAGGAGATTTATTTCCTAGTCATTAACTGTAATGAGTGCATGCAGATTCACAGCAAAAATATAACAATCCAACCTAAGAAGAAATGCAATCGCATCTGCATGCATAGTACAAAAGAGCACGGTTATTGTTGAAATGCTTCACATATGATATTTTCAAATCATTCGCAAATTGTGTTTACCATCAACAATCATAAACATCTGTTAATTCGCATAGCAAGAAATGATCAGCCTGAAGTGATTCAGGCATAATGCCTCTGCAAGCTGCCACAATGCATTCCTGCATATCTTCTGGCATCGTAGGAACTGTGTCGTACACCCTATCTTTCAGTATTACCAACAGGAAAAATTTAAAGGTGTGAAGTCGGGTGAGCGAACTGGCCATCTTACAACACCACCATGTCCTAACCATCTGTTTGGAAATATTTCTTTTAACTCTTGCCTCGCCACCAAAGCAAAATTTGAATGACAACCGTTATGCTGAAATCACATATCATGACATACGTCGAGCAGTATGTCTTCCAGAAGTCCCGGTAAGGTCTCTCTAAGGAAATGGGCATATGTGCATCCAGACATTGTCCCTTGAACGAAGTATGGCCATATGATGTAGTTTCCAAATATTCTAAACCACACATTCACTTTCCACTGCTGCTGGTACTCCTCATGCTGGACCCAGCATGGATTCTTCATCACAAAGCAATCCATATTTCGTAAATTTAAAAGCCCATAGTGTGTGAAGGCCGCTTCATCTGTAAATAGTATATTATTAAGAAAATTGCTGTCAACCCTTACAGACATCAGAACAAACCTACAAAACTGAACACACTGCTGGAAATCACCTTTGTGTAATACCTGATGAAGAGCCATGTAATATGGATGGAATTTCCATTGGCACAGTAACTGTAACACACTTGCTTTGCTTATTCCTACAAACCTGGAAAGTTCACGCACACCTATGTGGGAGTTTGCATAGACACAAGCCAACACATTGTGTTGATGCATCTCACCCATTGCAGTCTTTCGTCCCACTCATGTTATTGAATTCCAATCACCTTCTGACAAGAGAATTGTGCAAATGCTATGTACCGTTTGCCATGAGATGGGCATCCAATTAGGATACATTTCACCATACATTTGCATGTCATACTTGGCTGTTCTGTCACATTCGCTGTAAAAAAGTTGAGCATCCAGTTTTTCCTCATTTGTGAACTTCATTGCAAACTTATAGCCACACACTGCTATACGACCTATCATAACATATTACAGGGACAGGTGCTGCACTGCTATTAGGAAGTGGTCCTGCCAGGATGAATCATTGTGCATATTGCTTGCTTGCAGCTGTGAATCCAGGTCCACTACCCCATGCTACCAGCCCACCTAACTTACATTTACACAAAATTTCTGGGAGTTTCTGTGTTATTTTCCATTGCATATGCTATATCATTGGATTTCAGATGCCATTGAAATAAACATACATTTCCAGGGAAAAAAGTCAATGTGGTTTAATTATTTCTGTCCATACACATATGACAAATACTAACTGTGCGCAAAGGACTTGCCCCTGTACATAATTTCATTTATCGAAAACCACATTTCGTGATCTGCAACGATTCAAGAAATTTTGGTGGTATCCATGTTAGGCTGACCATCTTGTATATTTTATAAACAAGATAAGAATGACGCCAGACCTACTAACTTGGATTTCTCATGATATGAGCATATTATTATTTGAGAAATGTTTTCAAAAGACAAAAGTACTGACTTAAAACAAATTCTTGTTGCGGGTACCTCAGATATTTTCTCATATTTACATCGAAATTTGCCAAGATGTAAAATTTCAGGCACAAAATATCGATTTTTTTTTTATTATTGTTACAGGGTTCATCTAAAAAGTATCCGACTATTTTGCAATGAATTTCGATGCAATGTCATTATCCATGGGGGAAGACGTGTATGCCTTGGGGCATCCCGAAGATATTCAAGAGTGGCGATTCGGACATGAGAGCATGTCAGAGAGCCTGTTTCCCGACCAATGATCCGGAACGAATAACTACATGAATGACTATTACAATACATGCTTGTTGATCCACCTACAGGCGTTCATGCTGGGAATATGCGATTTTTGGTGTGCGAAAGAAGGAACGATCTTTCTGTGTGTAAACACTATATGAACTGTTTTTGATGTCGATTCCAATCTATAGATAACACAGTCGGGTAACGAAACCATTCGTTTTCGTCTGAACTCATATTATTGCGATAGTTTCGTTATGACTTTAGTAAATGGCTATAGTATGTATCATTTAGGCATTAAAATCATTGGTTTCTTAATCGGAAACTACCTACACAAGATGATAAATACAGCATTGTGGAATTAGCTCACAGGACCAATCAGTATGATGTGAAAAGTCCCCAAGTTCCACTGACTGGCCAAATGCCATATTACAACACAGAATGGCACACCTGAATCAATCGCAGTGTATTTTCCATCAATGCAGACATCAGGCCTTCTAACATGTGCATCCCGAAATCCACACAAAGACATTTGTTCTGGGCCATAGAGTACAGCAGGGGTAGGCTAGTGGAACCCATGATCGTCACCTGTGGTGTTCCATAGTTTCAGACGATGGTGACGATGATGATAACTGGTTTCGCATCAGACCACAGGACGATTCGGTGCCACTTCACTTGAAATATGTGCAGAGCAGCGAATTCTATATCGACGAACACAATGTACTGGATCAAACGAGTAGTTTTCCGGACAAATTTCTGGACAACTCCTTCAAACCATCGTGTATGGTGGTACTTTGTGTGATCCAAATCCTCCGAAGCCACAAATTCCTTTTGCAATTCTTCGGCGATATGGGACTCCGCATCGTCCTCAAGACTCTGGTCAAGTACATCAGTTACATTTTGATCCAAATAGGTGCTCAGATCTTAGTCAGGTAGGTAACTATTTGTTCAGGACATTGCTCGTCGATTTTGTATAAGGAGTTATCGTGTTGACTGCTTGAAGATGATTGGAGTAGCCATCACAGCATTTTCCATGATTTAGTTCTTAGTATAACAGTCGTCGACATCGTCTTGATCCTCTTGGCCGTCGCATTCATATGTTTGAACGTGTGTGATACACACAACTTAAAAAAACTGCAAGGTCAAGAATACGTAAACAGTATCTCCAAGTTGGAACTCGAATTGAAACTAAGGTTGTGGGGTTTCCAAACGATAGAATACATGCCGATGAAGTTCATGATGTTGTGGAAAATCTCGCATGATGGAAACATCGATTTTGGAGAACCATTTTCCACCAAACAAGAATCGGTCGTTATCGATTACTGTGCCAGTAACATAATCGCCTTTTCGAAAAATGTCTTCATATTCAATCTGCCTTCTTCCATGGGAATACTTGCATGCAAAGTAGTAAAGGATGACGATTTCAAAACACTGTTGCAATTTTATTTACAATATCTGCTGTTGCTCAAAGTCAATTCGAACGGATCTCGCATTGATTGGTGCAAAGCAAGCATTGCTCAACACAACGAGAAATTGTCGAATTACGTGAAAATTTTCAACACTCAAAATCTATATAAAATTTTAGCCTTTTCACTTTACATGACAAAAATTAATGCTCGAATAAACATGATCAATACAGGATTGTACTTGCATGCAGGCTCGACTTTGGTGTCAGGAATAGCTGTATTTTTCACAAATAGAACAATACATTTGTTTGCCATATATTTTACTAAGAATAGCAACATTTGTAGAAAAGTGTACATTCTACCAAGATAATAAACACTGGCCAACAAAACGAAAAAAAAATTTTGGTGCCGGAAAACGAAGGGCTGATATTGGATATGTCTAATGTGCTAATTCCTAAAATGCCATCAGATTTCTTCTATTAGCTCTAGTTTTTGAGATATGGGCTAATTTATTTTAGTTCTGATAAAAGGAATAAGTAAAGAAATAAAAAATCTTTTGAGGTCAAAACAGAAATGTTATACCTCAAATTAAAATCAAGTTAGCCAGATATACCTAGAATTGCCCATGATTCGACCGACCTGCTTATATCTGCTTCATCCCCACTCGTTAACCCTTGGCCCATGTTACCTTCTGTCTACCTCTGCCTTGCCCGGCTCAGTATGTTATTGAGCTTTCGTGAGTAAAGTTGTGCTATTATTTTGTGTTGATTTGTGCCGTTTTGCTAATGCAACCAAAGTTCCCGATGCATTACAGTAACGGGAGCAATCGCCATCTAGTGTGTGCGAGCAGATATGGATTTTAAGTGGTACCTTCATAAAGAATTTGTACATGAATTTATTCCCATTTACAAAAGGCCCGAAGCTCTTTGGAACAAAAACAAAAATGACTATAAATGTATAAATCTACTATATTATGCCCTTAGTTTGTAGCTTTTTTTTTTTTGCATTTAATATGGGGAACACGTTGTTGACAAATACTCTGTGAATAGACGGATCAAATATCTATGTGATTCCTATTTACACGAATGCAAAAATATTAAATGTACCGAGAGGAACGGTCTCGTTCGTGTGCCAACGCTGTGGTATTTTGACTTGGTGAAATTCATCCAATGTAATTAGACAGAACAAGGAAAACTCGAAAGTCGACGGGAAGTGACTCACTCAACCACGATGGATGAGGTGATGAGTACAAGCAATTTCAAGTCGATCTTGCTGAAAATTCTGGAAGATGCGGGACAAGTGACAATGGATGCGACAATAGATACCAACAATTTTAAATAGCACAGCAGATGGTATGACAAATTTTGACCACATTGAGTCGAACTTGACCAAGTTGGAAAAAGCAAGTAATTTCAACAAAAACGTAGTTATGGGCAACAATACAGTCGGTTTCAACACATTCGTCTATGGTGAGGCTATGGACAACAACACAGTCTTAAATACACCCATTGAAAACGAAGCTGTTAACGACAACGAAGTGGACGACAAAGATGTGTTGAACATCTATCAACAGCGAGGCTGTAGAAAACACAGTCTATTTCAATATCCCTCAAAAAGGAAGCAGAAGGTGGCAATATCAACTCATCCGTCAATGGCGAGGCTGTGGAAAACACAGTCTATTTCAACACACCCCTAAAAAGTGAAACAGAAGGCGGTAATATCAAAACATCAGTAAATGACGAGGCTGTGGACCAACACAGTATATTAATACACCCCTCAATAATGAAGCAGAAAATGGTAATGATGTGGGTGAATTTAGTTACAAAGTTGGAAAGAAACTGAATCAAATGGAACCTTCACAGAGAAGTTACTCAAAAACTTTCATTAGTCGAATTATACGGGCGGATTTGTGCAACAGGTTGTCGAATCAAGCAAACTTTTGTGAAATGATCTCTCCAAATTACCACCAATTATAGCTGTTTCCTCTAAGAAACAACAACAGTAGCAAGTACGGCATCTTGTATCTTTGTAAAAAAAAAATAGAAATAAGTGTTTATTTTTACAATTTTACATTGAAACTCTTTTAACCATGAAAGGAGAGGGAGTGACGAATAGTTGCTCCATTTGTCCACCAAATATGTTTGGTTGAATTAGAATGTCTTAATAAGATATTTCGACAAACCCAAATATATATTGCGAAGGAAGTAATATGTGAATCACCTAGTTGCAGTACATGGTGCCTTCACTGAATTCTTTCGAGAATCTGCCAATGGCAATATCCAATTGCACTTTGTATCCTGTTGGATAAAATTTATAACTTTCAAACCATTTTTTAACAATTCATTGACCGTCTTTGTATATGTTGTTATGGGAGTTTGAAGTATGGCTGCATTCAAAATTGCATGTATGGCTTTGGCATAATTGTGCAGATATTTACCATAGTGAATCTGATACATTTCGGGTCATTGCACATTAATTTTTTTCTGGGCAGTAATTTGGAATAGTATTCCAAAGTCAAGTGTCGATCTGCCCTACAGTCTTTTGGATCATACAAGAGCACCATTTTCTTGCGACCGATGTAGGGAGAAATTAGACTATAAATGTACCTTTGGCGCACAGGCGAGTTATTGAATCTAACCAACATATATTTTCATACAATTCCGCTTGTTCTACCAAATAGAGGTAGTTGTAAATTGCAAACAATACATATCTCAGATATTTTGGCGATATTCGAAAAGAAAAATGCAAGTGCAGCATTTCACTTCACGAATCGCGAAGCATTGCGCTTGAAACCTTTATGAACAATTGAACAAAGTTTCAGCATATCTCGGTTCGGATTACTGCAAAATATGCTGTAATCTATCAGTTTTTTTTTCTTTTCAAATTCAAGTATTTTTTCTTCACTGGTGAGATGGGTACGAATATCTCGGTGTCTTCGAGAACGATGCCCTTTCCATTGATTATGTTAATTTCCTCATTTATGATATCGACAAACTTGTCGCTCTCCAATTTCAATATATTTGTGGACTGATAGCCATCGGTAACTGTGTCAAAGACCATTTCGCAATACTCTCGCGAAATTCGCGAATAATAGTGCTGATTTTCGCCTCGTCGTACACTTTCAGACTTTTGTTCGCTTCCAGATCAGAGTAGGTGCCGTAAGCATCTTGACGAACATAACAGACCTACTGCATGAGCTCCTCTTCCATTAGATTGTTTATCGTTTCCTTGTGGTCGCGAATCGCGTGCTTATATACAGTATGGGTGTAACTCGACACAAATGTATGAGAAAATTCAGTGCAAACAAGGTCATGCATATGGCTATGGGAATGATGACGAACTTGAAAGATGGAGAGCTGAGAAGCCCATAGGTCAAGTTAACCATATTTTTTTTAGCGAAAATTGCTTGTCATCTATCACCAAGTACTCTAGAAACATGTTTTAAATCCTCTCTTTGGAGACTTCCTTGTTTTGCATTTCCACTTTCAGAGACTTCATTTGTTTTTTTATGGTTTACTTGGGGTAAGTAGACATTCTATAAAGTTTATGGAAAATTGAGTTTTGGCATGCGAGAGTAAACGAATCCGAATCGGAGTATCGCCAGGACGAGTTTAGTTCTGTGACTGAAATTATTGTCTTCCCGATGGGCTGGCCAGAATACATCAGGTCTATGAGTTCCAAATAATTTTGGCTTTCATCTTCCATCACATACAGAGTAATCACATCATTCCTCAGTATTTCATCGAACGTGTCACGGGAGTTCGGAGCATTCTCGAACATGAGACTCGGTGCTTTGGCACAACAGCACTCAACCAACGGTCGATCTAAAGAGTCGTTTGTTGATAATCTTTGGATGTAAACTATTGACTTCTTACTGAATAACATTCCCAAACAGACAATGGTTCGCAAACACTATGGCTCCTGGATACTCTTTTTTCGTGTGCTTTAACTTTGGTTTGTTGTAAATTGGTCGGATGTTCATTGCGGAAATTCTTTCCACGAGTGCCAAAGATATCAGATTAGGCATGGCCAGTAAAAATGTAATCGCTGCTCTGATATCCCGGTATCATACTTAAATATAGCGCATGATACAGGAATGCGTTTGCGATCCGGTAAGAAATGGCACTTATTGAACTCTCTTCGAGACCTCAATTAAAGTGATTGGCCAACTGGTTGGTGAAAATCGCCAAATTAAACTTGTTGTAAAGTTCAATAATGGACATGCAGTTTCTCTCATTGTAAATTAAAGCATGTTCTATGTGGTAGAAAACAATAGAGCCTACGCTTGTTTCACTTGACAGTTTACGCCAAATGCTACTGACAATGTACTCGGTCTGATGCACTTGAATGTTTGTGTACTGAGTGTTCGCAGCATCGAACTTAACGTTGTTTTAGGGCTCGATGTGAAAGATATTTCTCATTTACTCCTCTCGAAACTCGTCGTCCATGATGGTGTCGTCGAGAATATAAAAAATTCGCATGAGCACCGAGTTCAAATCGATTTTGCTAAATTTTGGCTTGGGTAGTTTCTAGGCAGGTTTGTCAGCGAAATGTTCCCTATTGTCAGCGTATTTTTTCAAAGCCATCAGCGTATCGAATATGATACCGTAACAGTGAAAACGAATGAGCAGAATTGTAGTCAATTTTCCGACGGTCGCGAACGCTTTTATTTCACATTGCATGTTGAGAACCCATAATCGAGTCAGTAGGAATTTTAAATCGTATTCAATAATGTTGTGTCCGACGAAATAATGCAGGTAGTTTTGGTATCCCGTTAGTATTTTTAGCAAGTTTCCCTGACGACAACAAAAGAGAGAATTCGTAATGAGATCCTCTTCATGTGCGGAAACTTGGATACAGATGTATTTCATGGGCGGCCTTTCGTATTTTTTAGCATTTCCACATCGAAATCGTCGGGCATCCTACGACACTTCAGGTACGAAATTATACTCACTTCGACATCCAGATACTCACAGTAGAGCACAAACATAAGAAGTCTCTCAGTAGAGAGTCCTTCCAACAACAAGTCCTCCAAATTATCCACGCCCATCTCTATATGGAAGTCACAACAGGAATCTTCTTGTACATGTGAGTGTAGTCGTAGGATGTGTCCAGAATAAGATTCTTAGACTCGGTGACTGCGTACATGCAATTCGTTCGAAAAAAGGTTTTCCACTACGAGATTGCCGACTCTTGTGTTTCAGCCTGCGAAACTTGGGTTTTGCAAGTTGATTCGGTTTATGAAATAAATTCGCAACAAACCCTCCGAAGTTACAGCACCGATGTACAACTCCATTTGCAATATGAAATGCACATCTGTCAACTGGATGGTAAAGTAATTTTTTTTTCACAATTATTGTCTGGTAGACATTTGTACACCATATTTAAGTTACTCAAGGTCAGAAATTCAATTTTTACTAAAATGATGTGAAATGTACAACATGCTCGCAGTATTCTGAGTCAAATTTCCAGCAACGAGTTCGAATTGGTTTCCAGAGATATTGTCGTGTTGACGATGGAATCTATGTACGGTTCATATAACTCAATAAGCATTAGACACATGTATTTCATGTTTTCGGCAACCAAAAAGTATATCGAGAGGGGACAGGTTAAGATTTTCTGGCACCTCTTAAATCGTCCTGACATCGATTCCCCCCACATTTATCTGATTGTTGTTAATGAAAGACCTCAACACAAACATTTTGTTTTGTAGATTTGAGCACAGAGGACCGAATTTTTTTGCTATATAAGAACTTTTAGTCATGGCTAACAAACTAAGTTTTGCAATGACCGAAGTTTTGAAAATATTTAAAAACATCCACAACAACATGGAAATGCACAATTTGGGCTAATTTAAAAAATGTTACACATATTTTGATCACTGTCTCTTGGAATACATATACGCACGAGACAATGACAATGACAAACACTTGGAAGAAGATTTCGAGTAGGACTACGTTACTGACTTAAATAACAATACTTGCATTCCATTGAAGTTTAAATATTTTCATGCCAAGTTTCCAAACACTACACTCGAAGATTATTTGTACATAAAACAGCTTTCATCGATTTGCACTTTTGAAATTACCTCCAAGGATCAACACGCCTTGTTTTAACAACTGCTTTCTCAGTATGACTATTTATAGAGTGAACTTTGACTCTGTGTATTCGTAGTTATCAATTTAAAAGAAAGAATAATTTACACTATGAAGAAAAAAACTAAATTGAGCCCCAACGTCAACTTTCACCCATGTGCAAGTACAAAAATGCTATTCATGAATCATCGCATGGCTGATCCCTGATTTATAATACTAATCCAACCATGATGGAACACACACAGCATTCGACGGGCATGACGAGGAACAAGGACGGCATTCCTCTGTTCACGAAATTGAAATTAAGCAATGTATTTGTATAAGAATGTAATCGCATCTCCATCCGAGGATTTGTCAAAGTCCCGATGACGCCCGACGCCCTATCTTTAAAGGAATACTCGACATCGCCATTGAGATTTATCAATTTACTCGACACCTCTACTCAAATCAGAAGACTACATATACAACAAGTTTAAAGAGTACATCAGCGCAAAAAATTTTAGCGATGTGTACTTTGTACTTAACTGGAAAACTTCGATACATTATTGATCAGACCATTTTTCATTCTCACTGCAGAAGACACTGTTAGCTGGAGAAGTGTATTCTTTCACTTACGCGATATTTATGCGGGAAATATGAAAACGGAATTTACAACTTCTAAAAAACACAAAAACGGCGACATCGTTTGGTATAAGACATTTTGTCAAACAACCCGCACATAATTTGGCATGTTCACTCAAGAGTAATAGTGCACATAATTTACCGAATACAAGTGATTTCCAATGTGTTCACATTACCATAAATTCAGATGCAATGGGACAAATAATCATTTCTCCAAATTCACTAATTATGAATGTGATTTTCAATCGGGTTTTACAAGCTCAAATATACAAGATTGGAGAGAAGGATATGAACAAAATATACGAACACTCTTGCTATTTCGAACCTCCTTTAATACAAGAATTTTACAGTATGTTTGGTAGTTCCAATAAAATGCATACCTTTGTTTTGTTTACCTGGTATGTTTTAAATTCAGTTTTGTTGAGTGAGTTTAAAAACTTTATACAATTTCAAAGAGATAAATAAGATTTTTACTCTTTTTTGTTATTCCTGGGGTAATGTAAATACAATATTTAAAAAAATACAAATTTTATTTTGTACATTATATACAAGCATATAAAAAATTTATACTTATAAAAATATGACAATAAATTATTTTAAAAAAATTTATATTTCGGGGTTAATAAACTCCCGATCGTTCAAACATTAAAACTTGAGGAAGGGGATCACCAGTCACCCTATATTTTATTATTGGATAGGATTTTCAATTAAAATAATTTTGCAAGTTATCAAAATGAAGTTGTTGGGGTTGCTGCTGTGTCTGCAGTAGAAGAGGCCGCTGCTGTGGCTGGAGTTGGAACGGTTGTTGCTGCTTGGGCTGAGATTGGAGCTGCTGCAGCCATGTTATCAGTTTCACTAACCAGGTTCTCTCCTAGGCTTTCTCACCCAGAATCGGTTGATGGATATGCTATTAAAAAACATACTGAAATCAGTTTTCTCTTCTCAAACAAAAATAACTCTTAAGAATAAAAATTACCTCAGTCTTTTAATTCTGTCACCTCCAGGCAAAGACAAAAACTCTACACTGTTTTTAAAACTTTACATTTTTGGCTAAGTTTACAGTTCTCGTGCAGTTTTATACACATTCTGCATTTCTCTCAATTCTCTGTATTTTTTTACTAGCTCCTTTCCAATTTTGTTTATAAGTTCCAACATTTTTTCAATTTCCTCCCTAGCCTTATTATATTTGGTTAAAAGTTATTTAATTTCATTTTTCGTAACACAGTGTTTTAAAAAGTAACATAAATTTCTTTAAAATTATATTCCATCCCATTAAATATTCCCCTTAACTCTATCTGAGTCACTGCGATATTATCCATTCTTGTGTCAAACTTTATTATAAAACAATTGCTACAACTATCACTATCACGATACTGAAACTGGACAAAAGTGTGTGGTATTTATATATACACCAACCAACAGATTTTAATTTTTTTTAGTTAATTTTTTTTATCAATATGTCGCATATTGGCTAAAGTATAAACTGGCTTGGCTGGGAATATTTTTATTTTATTATTTGATTATATTGACTAAAGAGTAGACTCGGTTGGGCTCGTCAAACATTTCCCGCTCCTCCCCTACCCTCCATCGGACTTGTATTTTTTTTCTCCAGGTGTCCTGGCAGGAGCAAGGACATTAAAACAATGGACCTTACGACGCGCAGCAACAGCAATCGCAAGATGGTATCCAGGAAGAAGACACCCTTGGTCATTTGGAGAGCTGCGATGCTTCATCGCAGGGGTGGCGAAAGTCAAAGAAGAATTCGTCCCAGTCTTCGCCATTGAGAAGGAACGGACCTTATCTTTCGAAGAGGAGGCATGGACAGTCTCCAGCACTGTCGTTGATGAAAAGGCCATCTCCATCAAAGAGGAAGAGGAGTGGGCCATCTCAATCGCAGAGCAAGTCATCATCGGAAAGTGAGTCATCTCAATCTCCGTCGTAGAGCTCTCCATCACTATCCATGGGTATGCCTTGCTGCGGGCCGAATAGGATGAAGATGACGATGGGGATTCCGGCACCCCCTGTACCAACTATAATGATGCCAGCACCTCCCGCACCAACTAGGATGATGTCAGCTATGTTTACGCCAATGGCGTTTTTTCCACAGATACTGCCGCCACCAGGCATATCTGCATTGTCTTTGCCACTGCCAGGTGTTTCATTTATTTTCAAGACTACCTATTTTGGTAACAGAACTGTTACTATTGTATCAATTATTAATAAATATAAGTAGTTTTTTTTAATTGTGTTTTATTTCGATATTCCAAAATAAGATGTATTTATTTATTTCATAACTATTTTTATTGATCATCATAGTTGTGTTGTTGGTTTAATCACCGAAATGTTTTTAAATAACCCTACACATGAAAATTTCGTAAAACCTTATATGCTGGCAGGTATTATGCGAAACGTAAACAACATTATACCGAATGGTTGAAACAGACCAACGAAACACACCTGTCCATCATGCTCAGAGACACTGTAGGAAAACAACTACGACTTTGATTCTGAATAAATTGTATTGGTTGCTAGAAAAGTCGCCAGAGCGCCCTGCAATTGCCATTTCTCTCCACCCACACGAAATTATTTTTTTTATGATATTTACCAACACATACAAGTTTTATTAGTATTTTCTACAGAAAACACACAAAAATTTTAATTGATATTATAATATTTACGAACCAAGATATAAAATACAAGTTATATCAGTATTTTCTACAAATAGACAAATTTCATATAATGCTGGGGTGCATTAAGCAAAAAAATCAAAGAAACGAAGAGCAGTTACAGATGACCTGTTGGTCCGTATGTTTCTCGTCGTCTTTGTTTTTGACAAACGAAGCACATACAAGATAATGATTGGACAACGGCTCTAGTTTTTGTTCGTTACAAGCTTTGAATATATATGAAATAGCTATCGATACCCATCGTGCTCGACACTGAAATACGAGCAAATGATAGTCCACATATATAACTTAACGAGACTTGATAAAAAATTACAAGAAAGAAAGTGGAGGGGACGGATTACACATCTTTATTTCGATGCTAATTAGTCGACTCTTTTCCAACTCGTAAAAATGTAGAATGAAAAAAAAAAGAAAAAGTAGTGCGGTGCAATCAGCAGTAGCTTCAAATGGAATACAATGCATCGTAGTCATGAAATTGCAATCCTGGGCAGCCGTTGATTGAAATGTCATGACCTGCAAGTTTAAAACGGTAAGAAATAAATGTAATAAACTCACAATACAAATACATCTTCAAATGGATTATAACTCATTCATATTGTGATATTGCAATTGAGGGCAGCCATTGATTGTAATAACTCGACACGCATGTTTAAAACAAAAATAAATAAATTAGATATATTCGCGATACAGATATAGATACAAATAGAATATAACTCATACATGTAGTGAAATTGGAATCGCTGGCAGACGTTGATTGAAATCTCACGAACCGCATTTTTAAAACAGTAAGAAATAAATTTAATATACTCATGATACACATAAAGATACAAACGGAATATAACTCATCCGTGTCTTGAAATTGCAATCGGGGGCAGTTGTCGCTCATGATACAGATAAAGTTTCATCAAATACCATATAGCTTGTCGTGGTTGTGAAATACATCGACGACAAAAATATGCTTGGATAAATGGGGTTTTCGAAGCAATTAAATCAGTGATCTAGAATATATATTACCAAGGGGGTACCGACTCTCGAGAGTGGGCCAACTCCGTCAACATCATTACAATTGAAGCACATTAATAGAACTTTGAAAATGAATGAGTTGTGTATTACTTTCTCCCATCACATTACTGTAAAGTTTTATGCAGGCACAAGTGTAAAGCAAATAAACTTTGAATTTGCTCAAGTCGGATTAGTTTCGATAAAACTCACCAGAGTGTGCGACGCACAACATTAGTGATTTCTCCCACCACCACGAAATCAGTTTTTTTTTTTTTTTTTAGGGAATCAATTAGAGTGCCGCGATAGCCACTGTGCTCCCCTCGTTTCCCCTACTTCCTGCGCCACAAATCTGCATATATAAGTGCGAAATCTGGAAAAATACTATAGGCGGGGTTGAGCATTTAAAGGTATGACTGTGCTTCGCTCTAGTTCTGTTCTTGGCTTTCCAAAACAATCACGATCGGAGTACGTATGTAAAATTTTAAAGCTGGACGAGTTGTTTGTTTCTCTCTCCGTTAAAATTGCTGTAAATATTAATGTAGGCACCAATGTAAAATAAAAAATGTATATGAATCTTTATAATGTAACTTGATGGGATCACATTATTTGTTTTCGTACTAACATTTAGATGTTAGGTATGCATCCCAGGAGTAACTAATCATTTTATTTAAAATGCTTGGTAATTTTCATAATTAACATAAATAATTTTTGTCCCTGGATATTATTTGTTTTCGATCCAGTTTGCAAACATTTTAAGAATTTTTTGTAACATCAATTATTACAATTATGTAATTATTTTGAAGTCCATGTGATATTTCTCTCATATTATTATGGGATTGTTTTCTAGTTTCTATTTTCAAAGAACTTAAGCAATTAATAAATTTAAACGAAAAGATTAACACAGCCACAATACCATGTATTTATATATGTATTACTAAATTAGTTTCTCTCTGGGCTTACTCATTTTATGGATAATACAAGTAAGTCTTGATTTTTTTTTTTTTGTATTTTGCTTCCATTTCTTGTTATGTTCTTGTTGTGCAGTCCTTTGGTCATTTAAATTATTATATTTTTGCATCATGTATTATTGTATTGTTTGTGACTTCCTCATTTGTTGTTTGTAACAAGGACTGACTGTATATTTCTTTTGATGAAGTTAATATTTTTCTTTTATGGTCCTACATTGGAACAAACTGGTAGCAGAGCATGGTTGTGCTGAAGTTTGCAGAATTGTGGCGAATTGTGCTGAAGTGCATAGCATGAGCGACATAAAAAGATGTGAACAAAGACCCTTATTTTAGAAATCACGTGCCAAGCTACAGGGATATGCCGAGAAAATTGCAAGTACTGTAGCAGCATGAAAGAGAGTGGAAGGAGTAACTACAGATGGCAACTTAAGGTATTCGCAACACAGCATTTCATATCCGGTCGGTAGAGAAACAATCATAAGAAACACCTGTCTGCAGGCTTCTAAAAAGATTTAAAATGTAGTCTAGCAGAGCAGCCAGTAAGCAAACAACGAGATGCCTCTGGTGAGTGTTTCCTGCCAGAACTGTGTACAGGAACCATGCAGCTACAACGTCTCAGAAATTTTCCATTCCCAAGCTCACTTCAATTTGCATCTGCTAAATGCAAGCGTAAATTGTATGTTAAACACCGACGGGAGTAATACATAGAGCTGTGTGTCAAAGTAGGCAGAAACATTACCTTTTGTAAGTTTATGCTTTTCACTTTCTGTTGTTGAGTATGTAGCCTCAAGTTTGTCACACATATTGCACGAATCCACAACAGGGTAAGCGAATTGAAGGGAAATTCATGCTTAAAAACATTAGAGTAGTAGCGGTACGAAATTTGGGAGTGTGGATATTACTCCTAAAAAAAATCGGATCAGGCGATTCATGTTTAAGTCTGCATTTAGAAATTGATGTGTAGACTTTTTGCTGGAGTAATGACTCTCATAATGTGGAAAATACGTAATATGTGCTCGTACTAAATATCGATCAATTTTGGTTAACCTTTTCTTGACTTTGTTTGAGTTAGGATGTTTTCCCATCCCATCAGTGTATACTTTTTTGTTTGCAAGGTTTGAAGTGTTCATGGTATCAGCCCAAAAATGTCTTTAAATGTTTTACTACACACTTGCATATGTTTACCGTTTCCATCAGGAACAACCTAAGATATAGATTTTTTGCCTCCTATTTTTGCTTGGATAATCATACAGTCCATGACGACAACATACTCTCCTGAACGTGTATTTTCCCCCAACAAACATGTTTTTTTGTTCATTTTTAAAGGGTTTCTACAATTCGAGGAACAGGATTTCTCTTTTTGATTTGCAGAAATATTTTTGTATTCATAATAACATTTACAGGTGATGAAATGACATTGTGGTTTTTCTGCACTTACATGTCTTCCTGAACTTGTTTCATACGGCTTGGCTTTCCTGCACGTCGCGCCTCCTGTCGCATCGTATTTGCTTTTGACTTCTGTGTTTTTTTTTCTATATGCAAAGCAACAAGGCTAATTAATGCACTTTTAGAAAACTGAACTCGCACAACGATTACATACGCGAATGACACAGCTACCAGTTTCACGTTCACTACTCACTGCCGTGCCACAATAGCAGACTGACTGCCTGGCACATTCATTGTTCTCTAGTAAAATGCCCAAATACTTTGCTATCTGTGACGTCTCTAACCAACATAAACGCAACAAACGACACTATTAGTGTTCCCAATGACATTATTATTGACGGGTACATTCATTTCCAATAAAGAAACTATTTGTTATATTTTTGGCACTTACAGCCTTTTCTATTTACATACTTCAATTATCCTAACAGCAATGTAAAAAAACTACTTCTGGTAACGAAAAAAGGAAAATTACCAGAAAAGTAATTACAGTTTCAATAAAAAATTGAAAATACTTAATTACTTTTTAAAAATTACAAAGAATAGTTTATAAATACAAAAATTCATTACAAATTAATTACCTATTTAATATTTTAGTTTAAAATTCTAAAATTTTCATAGAGAACATTATTCTAAATGGATAGGCAACTACGATAGTGCATCTGATTTAATGGGTCCGTATCCTCTAACACCCACAGACAAACGCTTCATCCAGTTAATCAACCACGAATTCTCTTGCTGGATTGAAGACTTTCCCATCTCCAAAGCCCATGTCACCACTGTAGCAAAAACACTCCGGAATGATATCTTTCCTCAGTGGGGTTACCCCAAATAATTGCTGAATGATAATGGGACACAATTATCAGGCTTGAAATGATGGGATCTGTTTAGCCTGGGAGGGGGGGGAGTTTGAAAATTACACTACAGCCACATACCACTTGATGGCTATTCCGACAGAACGACGGAATCAGGACCTGAAAATCCAGTTGCGTTTAAGAGTCGGGTCGGATCACATGAGCTGGGTGGAACACCTGCAGGCTGCCTTTTTTTACCAACGGCGGCGCATTAATGCATCCACTGGCATATCGCCAACAGCTGTCTTGCAAGGACGGGAATTAGCTTTACCTGGTGAACTCACATGCCCCCCTAACCAGGATGAAATCCAGGTGAAATATGGTATGATGTGCCAGCAACAGCGTGCTGCCAAAATCGGGAAAATGCGAATATTCCAGGAGCGATACGCACCACAATGGGTACCAACTTCCGACCACCCACACACTGCACTTCAACCCAGGCAAGCTCTCTAAATATGCCTCCACCCCCTGTTGGCTGCCAATAATAACTGAGCAGGATTGGCATCCTGGTGGAGCGAGCCACACTTGGTCAAGGAGCAACTGGGGCACACAACTGGCCGATTGAAGGTAGGATCATGCAGATTGATCAAATTACATCGGGTTGACATAAGAATGGCACATGGGGACTAACCACAAGGAGTGATGCTAAGTTGCATGACGCCCCAACCAACCGGAACTACGAGGGAGACCCAGCAACTGCCACAAGGAAACCAATGTTGAGACAGCCATGGCGACAACAGGGTAACCAGACCACCCGAACAACACACAGCAACAGCCACAGGGGAATCTACACAAGAGAAAACAAGGTCAGTACGTGATGACGACGCGTTGGACAACATTCTACACAACTGGTCGGTGCGAAACAATGAGAAAAACACTGACGGTGACAGTAATGATTGTTCGTCTAGATTCATTGCCCCAAGTACAGAACTCAAGTGCCATCGCCCACGCCGATACCGGAGAACTAGCAGCAGTGAGCAGAGCATGGGTAAGATCATTCCACTCCTGCACCAACACAGTGGGCACACACACGTGTAGGGGCTGCATGCAACACCTTCCTCGATTACATTACAAGCAGGCACATTGCACGGACCCCCTTAGCAGTCAACAGTATGCCAAGGCAGTTCCAGCAGTAGACACATCGATGCACCATGACGTCGCGGTGCCTTTGGGAAGGCCGCACCACCAGCCAACAGCTATCCCAGCTGTGGCCACACATTAGGGAGCGAAGACAGCATCCTGATGAGCTACTGCCATGGGAAGCATATTGCCCAATCCCTCGACACCCATTTAACAGCAGCTGTGCCCTCGCCCACGGCAGAATACAAAGGGATCCTGCTGAGTATCCACATCAGGACATCAAGGCGCAAAAGCTGTCTTCCGAAGGGAGAGCAATCTATGTTACCCTCTCTTCCGTCTAAGCCCATTTTGTACCTCGTCACAACAAGCAGGTACTGTGTACTACAAATATGTGCTTGTACGCACATCAAACACATCAACCATGCATTACAAAACATTCAAGCAACTCGAACGCACATTCGTGTAGAATAAAATACTACATGTATAATTACATACCACACATTGGTCGCTTCATGTAAAGTGAGATATTAGTCTCAAAAACACACAGTGAACAAGAGCAGACATTGTACGTTAGTTTCTGAAGACATAAAAATTAATAAGAAAATAGGTGCACAATTCACCTATTAATTAATGTGACATGTAACAACATATGAAATTAAAACTCATAACAACTAAAAATTTGATATAAATAGTGTGTCAACATCACAGGTAGTTGGGCTCAGGCCGCCCCTTTGAGATCATCAGGCCGCCTCTTCGGACAAATCCGGCAGCCAAACATTAAATTCAATTAAACTAAACCCAAGTGATTAATCAACAGTGATAGGCAAGATGTGATACAAATGAAATAACATATCTCCTGGAACCATTAAAACTTTCACCAAACTTATTTTTAAATCGCTGTTCAGTTTTGAGTGCCTCCAACTTGTGCATAGGCACTTCCATAAATAAAAGGACTGATTTTACTGTATTGCATTCAATGTAATATGTAAGTTGTGTCTTAGTTAAAAGTTTTTAGTGCATTATTATTAAGCTCCATGTTTTACGCATCATCCGATCGTGAAGGAGCGATAGGGCGATGTCACGATTTTCAGTCGTCATCAGCGGTCTTACATGTGATATCGGCATCATGTGGGTCGGGGCACTTCAATATTTGTTTAACCGATTTAGCTTTCAATAGAACATTAATTACTTAAACTTTCATTTCTAGCCCTGAGTCGTGTCCCCTTCCTTACGACTTGGACCGGAGAGTTTTATTAGTTTCAGCCCTTGATTGCAGATAATCGTTAGAGAAACGGCGGAGCTTTGTGAGCTGTGTCCGCTTAAGTAACATGGAGTATATGTATTTCCGTATAGAGTACTTAGTATATTAAAACTTTGGCCATTACAGAACACATGACTTGTATCCATCATTTCATGACCTGACCGCTTCAGGTCATTCTAGGACCCTGCCTCCTCCGAGAAAGTGTATGTCTTCAAGTGTTTATGTATTCAGGTGTTACCTGTCTAACGGTATAATAATCGCTGGGCACACGGAATGGCTAACAGTTCCGTTGACCATCGCGAATGAGACACGAGTTATAGGGCTGGGTGAGTAATGGCCGAACACCCCGGATATAGTATCGTGTCACTCTGAGGGACACTGAGTAACTAGCGCCCGTATAAATGTTCTATCAACCTAACATTATTATCTCAGCATAGGCCCTATAACCTCGGTCATGTCAGAATAACGTAAGAATTGCTTAAAAATTTCTCACATGTGTCCCACTTTCTTCATTTTATTAATACCTTATAGTAACAACATGAAACCAAGGAGATAGGTTTGCAAGAAGAAAAGAACTTGTCATATAATACATTGTATTTTAAATGTCAAATTGAATCTTTACTTTGCAGTTTGCTCCCCTCCCCTGTTTTAAACGACCATGTGCATGCCTATGGGTGAGACGTATCATGGACTGCAACCTAGACCCAGTTCCAGTTCTTGTGGACATTCGCTGCAGGTAGCGAATGTGAACAGGGAAGTGAGTTGATACAAATATTTTAAATATTTGCTCAAACCACTCACGATACTGGGAAATGAATTATTCATGACTGTGTGTGGGAAGTTAAAATTTATTTCGACCTTCTACAAAACTATGAACACTATAATTAATGTTATTAATTTTCAGGTACAGGATTAGTATTAATGGTTTTGTAATACTTGACTACAATCATATTTATTTCTTTTGTGAAAAATACTATTATTACATTCCAACATTTCATTATATTGTCTCATCCAAAATCACTGTTCAGGGATGTAACCAGTATTACTTTTATAATATGCTATTATCAATAAATTATGCAATTTTTTTTTAAATATCTACCACAATCAGACGGTACTACTTGAAACCTTAAGGCAATTTCGAACACGCAACCCAATATTCTTACTGACACCCACTGCAGTACATCTCGGACAACTTCTGGCATTTGCGGAAGATTCTGCGGAACAAAATAGACGTTACTTAACTAATGCCGGCAGATCTTCTTTGTGAAATATCGGTGTCTCTTCTTCAAGTAGCATGTTACAAATCAAGGATAGAAATAACTTGGTGGCAATAGTCTCCGACTGTTCCCTTTAGTTTAACAGATACACATTATCCTGGCTTACTGTGCCCTGTTATGGGTTCATAACAGGCACCCATTGGAATTACATTTGTTGTTGCGGAAAATGCATTGCCCGTGGGTTCAAACGTTCTTGGCACTGAAAGTAACCTTCGTGTATGTGGCCTATCATATCTTTCACAATAGCAGCTGCTGATGGGATAGCTCCAACCGTCTATGCAGCTGTCTGGTTGGTTGCTGTATGTGGACTGTTGTGGCAATATAGGTGGTCGTTGATTGTTATTATTATGGTTCTGCCTGGTGGACTTAGGGGATGGAGCTTGCTGATTAATTTGGACTATGTTCCGCTGATCTCATGTTATACCCCTGTGTGTTCCACAGCCTTGATGCTAGCAGTTGGTGCTATATCGGTAACTGTCTTATGGAAAATATCTCCTGTTCCATTTATGTTATTAAAACTCTCTACATGGTTAGAACCCTGGGTACTATGACTGCCCATACTGCCAGAAGCAGGTTTTCACACGAATATTAGGGTTGGTTTGATTGTTTGGATTATCCTGGATGCCTGCCCCTTGGTGGTGAATAAAATATCAGTTTTGTCGCTGAGTGTATAAAGGAAGGGACATAAAGGTTTTGCCGGTCAGTCTGGTTCTGTGTAGAAGATGCGCGAGCTTGTCTTTCTAAATTATCTGCAGGAATTAAATAATAGCGAAACTCATAAATGTCTTTGTACACATTTCCTAGTAATTCCCTTTCGTATTTGAGCGGTTACTGGGAAATTGTTAAATCAATAAATTATTCATCGTCCATGGGCGAAATCAAAATGTGTATCTTTCAGTAAAATGTTCTTAAAATGAATTCTTCCCACGAGGGACCCCTTACACTGTGATCGAATTTGACTTTGTATATTTGTGATCCAGAAATATTGCAAAAACCTTACTTTAAAATCAGGAAAATTGTGGCTTT